>QBDW01001956.1:0-45147 GCA_003261595.1 Maconellicoccus hirsutus
AAAAAAAAAAAAAAAAAAAAAAAACTGTTATCTCATCAATCAGGCACAAGCATGCTCTGCCGTTTGGAATAAACGAGGCATAGGTAACTTTTTTCTTACCTACGAGAGATCCGACACCAATGATGTAATCTTCGATAATTGTATTCTCGATTTTGGCTAACGAGATGGCAAGTTTATTGCGATGAATTTTATCAAGTTTACTGGAGCAACTAACCTTTGGAGTGAAAACTAAGTCATCACCGCGGCTTGAAGTTTACGTAGAGTTGTATGAAAAGATGGTACTTTGCCCCGGTAAAGGGGGACCTCTGACCAAAAAACAGTCAAAAAAGCAACAAAGTTGCAGCACTGTCGCGACAAGAAAATACGGGAATCGCTAACGATGAAACGTAGAACGTATAACGTAAATGTAACACGCTTAGAAACGAAAACGTAAAACACGTCTTTATCTAACGAAAACACGATCAAAAGTCTAAATTTTAATCTTTGAAGGCTAAAATGGCGCAAATTCTCAAATTTACCGCAAATAACATCCCGATCGAAATTTAGTCAATTTCAGGGGTTACCGAAATTACTCCCTTTTAAGTGAAATATTTGTATGAAAGTTTTATAACAAATCATTCGCTAAATTTGAGAGATAATCTTTAAAACCGTGGAATGTAAGTATTTAGTTCGTGTATTTACAATTTTCAACGCCCTCAACTTGCCTTCATCCCCTCCCACGTCCGAATTTCGTGCATCATTTTAAATAGACAGGTTCCAAGAATAAATCGCTTTGTTCTTTGAATTTACTATTTGAAATTTTAGCGATTTGAAGTATTCTCTTGATTTCCATACGAGATACCGAAAACGCTCAGCGTCGAATCATCAAAGTATCTTTTTCGTCGATGGAGAAACATGTCTCAATTTTTTTGTTAATTTATGTTTTTTTTGTAAATTTTGAAAATCTACCTTTACTTTGTAATTTTTACTCACTTCGTTTTGTTTTTGTAAATTTTTCTTAATAAAAATTCATTTTTCGAGTTCCTGTAATTTATCGTTTGCAACCTGAAGGTACATTTTGCAAAATAACTTGAAAAAAAATGCAAAGGGGGAGATATGGAAAATATCGATATACGTATATTCGAATCCTCAAATTTTCGATACTTTAACATCACTAGTGGGAATACGCGGGAGGAGGGGAAGATAACGGAGGCTGGTTTAGGTCCACGATTTCTTCATCACGCGACAAAAACCCGCGAAGTTCCTCGTTAAACTTCACATTTACTGTAGAGTATGTTCTTTAAACATTTTGTCAAACGCCAAAATAAAGTCGTTTTGCTTTGGTTTTTGAAATTCGAAAAGAAGACGTCATTATAAATACGAGTACATACCATCTCGTATTTCTTTGTTTTATTCCGTCGTTCTTTTTTGTCGGCGACGAAACGAGGTGAAAAAAGGTCGGACTTTTGGCGCGAGTTATTCTCATTTTCTGGAAGAAATATATTTCCTCGAAAATTGCTATTCGTCGAGTACAACGTCGTCCCTATTGTCATTCATTTACTCCAATTTTATTCGCTTTTTTAACTCGTTTCTTTTAAACGTCTCATTTGCGGCGGTTCTCGCGTGTCTCAATCGCGAACGTGCAGATTGTGTTTCGCATTTCCTTATTTAATCCTTCGATTCTCGCGTTTAAACTCATGTAAAATCATCTTAATCGAGTAAGCGAAATTATCGTGGAAAAGGATTTCACGACGGAAGAAATCCACGATAGCACGATCGAATTGGGAATTCTGATAGTTATTTAAAATTCCTTTTTTTGGGCAATTTTCTGAAAAAAAGTTATCTCGATAACTCCTACTTTACAATTTTTCTTCTGACCCGAAGCTACCGCGGCTGGAGTTTCAGAGGCGAAAAAAATTTCTACGTTGAAAACGTACCTAGGACGTCTCGAATCCCAATAGGCTTCGCAACGAGGTCAAAAAAAATTTTTCAATTTGAATACATTACTTTGTCGAGATTTTGTATTTTTTTCGCCGTACACGAGTGAATTTATTTTTCGACGGATGAAAGAGATAATTGATGGAAAAAATAGGCCCTCGGGAGGCGGTTCGATGAACGGGGATGGAGATTTGGCGATACCGAGGACGCGTGTGTTCGATGGATTACATTTCGATGGGGTTTTTCACGTGTTTCGAAGTGGTATTGTTTAGCATTTTTTTCGTCCAAGTCCGAGATTCGATTTGGTTTTCGATGGAATGGAGGTATTCTCGTGTCAGTTTTCTGATTTAATTTCTTTTAGTCGTGGTGATCCCAGTTGACCAAATGCTAGCAGAAAGCTAGCAAAAATATGTTAGCGTAAACCTCGCCTGTTTTTGAGAACCATTGAATTTTTACATACAGTTAGGAAGCTCTTATTGTCGATTTCGAGATTTCATTGTGTCCTTCTCATCAGTATTTACCTATAATAAAAATTTGTTAATCTAAAGGTTATTATAATAGGTCAAGGGGATGATTTAATTAAAAATAAAAAATTATTTAAATTCGTTTAATTTAGTATATATTGTTTGAATTTAATAGATTAAGTAAAAAGAAAATATAAGATTGAATTAAAATAATAAAAATTTCAATTGTTAGATATAAGTAAATTAAAATGTAGTTATTTATAATAATTATAATAATATGACCTAATATTATATTGATTATTAATCGTAAAGATAAAGTTAAAATTTGAATAAAAAATCTATTTAATTCAAAGTACGGTCACCAGGCGAAAAATTTCCAAAAGTAATCAACTGGAAAGATATAGAATTTTTGCGATATTCCATCGAAAGGGGACCATTTCCCGACCCCGAAACCAGCATCACACTTTTTAAATCGAATTGCAAAACCGATTCAGGGGTTCCCAAAGTAGCAAAAATTGAACACCTGTTCTGTTTGGTGGTTTCGGGGTCAGGAAATGGTCCCTCCTTTTCGATGGAATATCGCAAAAATTGTGTATCTTTCCAGTTGAACTCTTTTGCGTTTTTTGAACGATAGACCGCTTTGGTGACCGTACTATTTATGGAAATATCCGTAAACGTTTAAAGATCTGAAATAGCCACAAGTCCAAAGATGGATTAATGATATACATAGAAAAAAAATTGTCCGGTGATTCAATCTGAAAACGAAATAAATTGCACCAGCACCACTTTAACTTTCGAATTAAATAATAAAATGGCTAAATTTATTCAATTCAAAACCTAACGTGAATGAATTTCATCTCCAATCCTTTCGTCCATCATCGTCGTCTTCAAAATGATCGATTTCACGAGGATTATTCCACCTCGCCTGTTGTCGCAGTCTCCATCGGAATCGAGATCCCCCCGCAAGGGCTTCATCTCGTTCAAATGTCACGAATCGCGGATACAATTCACAAAAATATTCGGCTATTTTAATTAAAATTACCAGCCTCGATGACACCGCGAGGGTAACTTCTCGCGAGTAAAATTTTCGTTAATATATCCGGCACGGCGTGGCGGTTTCCGGCAGGAGGGGCGCGGGGCACAGGTGATGGAAATTTTTGTTTTTCGTCGTGTAATTAAATTCGAATAGCGTATCGTTAAATTTTCATTGTTTTTGAAAATATGGTTAAACGAAGACGACTCTAGAGGGGGCAGAGGGGGGAATGGGGTGTAAAACGTAGTGGAAAACGCGTGCACGGCAGAATTCTGCGGTACATGTTCTCTGCGCGAGGTGCGGTTTAGGTTACCTTGCTGTGTATACGGTACACTCAAACTATCGCACAATCGTCGAAAAGTACATTTAATTACTAAGTTTTGGTGGTTTTCATCGTAAACTTACGGCCCCGGGAACATATTTTTAGGACGTGTTTTGCACGTCGACCCAACGTACTGGTGCGGCTTCCTCTCTCGATGGCTCTTCGTCGTACCGTCGCCGTTGTCGTATAGGGTTCGCTTTGTCTATCGCCGCGTAGGCTTTACAGCGTCGCCTCTCGCCTTGACGTATTCAACGGCAAATAAATCATTGTCAGGTTGTTTTTAATGGTTTATGTCGTATTAATTGTGGGTAATTTATTCGCCGCCGGCGTCGTTACCCTCGGTCGCCGACGACATCGTCGGCGACCACGTTGTCGTCGTGTATACGAGTGTAGGGTTGCCTGCATCCAAAGCAAAGAGATCCCTTTTGCCGCCTGCTCCGCGGATACGACCAGATCGGCGACACGGTGATGCAGCGTAACGTGGATAGTTGCTAAACCGCAACTCGTGTTTTGAGTGTGAGAGAAAGACAGGCGAAAAAGATGAAAATGCGGGGTGCTAAGTGGGATACACGTGTGGTTTACGTGTTATGGGAGCGAGAAGACGAATCGCGATATTATGACGTGTTAACGATGACGGAAGGCGAAAGGTGTTCTTTCGACAGCTTACATCCAAAGGGGGAGGGGGTGTTTTGCATATTAGATTACACCCCGCGTGAAAATTATTGATATGGAAATTGTAGGAAATCGAAAGATGAACATTTTTTGTTATGCACACTTTTTTCATATCTCCTATAAATTTCACGTTATTTGAAAAACCCTCATTTTCACTTTTTTACCTGAAAAATACCCTGATAAGAGTGAATTTAGAGGACCATGAGTTGACCTGAGGAGAAAAATATTCAGGCAAAAGTAGGAACAAATATTTTAGTCTGTTTCGTGTTCGGCGCTTTGGAACGCCGAAGCCCGAAAGATTCGACCTACCACGAGCCACCGCGAGAACTTCTGCTATCGGGCTATTCCAAAGTGACTCATATACCGAGAGGCCAATAATGACTATTTTTCGATTTTATAGTAAAAATGGCAGTAATGGTTTTAACAATCGTGAATTGGACGCTACTTTCTTCAATAAAAAAACAAAGGTCTTATCAATGCACTTTCAAGTTGAAAAATAGCAATTTATTAATGTTTTTAGGGTTGATAAAAACTACATAAATTGCAATTTTCAACTTGAGAATGGATTGACGAGACCAAATTTAATTTTTTAATGAAGAAAATGATGTCCGATTTAAAACACTGTTTAAGACAATGCTGCCATTTTTACGATAAAACCGAAGAAAAAGTCATTTATTTTCTCGGGGGAGGGGGGCTACGTTATCAAAATGATTTGAAAAAAATACATTTCTAAATCCAGCGCAATAAAACGCTTCAATATTGTTTAGAAAATTTTCTCAACAGACGATTTCGTAGCGATTCTTATTTATCGCAGCTATTTTTCGCTATTTCGCCTACGTCAATAAATTCCGAAAAATTATTAGTTTGAAATCTTTTTTGAAGAAAATCTGATGTTTTGTAGCATAATTCATCGATTTTTACGCAAAAACGATGACAACAAACATCAAATAAAATAAACACGTTTTCGTAAAAAAGAATTCTTGTTTGAAAAAAAATTATGGAATTTTCCATTTTTTTTTCAGTTTTTACTTTTCATGATATAGCGAAGCGCAATTTGACGAAAATAATCTTTATACTTGAGTTCTTTAAAAAGCTATTTTTTTTTCTTTTGTTCAGACTAGATTACTAAGACATGACATCACAAGCAAGAAGCAGTTTGAAATGGGTATTTTTAATTTTCATTTCACTCGATGAATTTATCGGGTCAGAATAAAAATTTCCTTTTATGTCGAATTACTTTCCTCTTTTCTTTTTGGATAAATGTGCAGATACTATTGAGATGATAGCGTCCTTCCCCACTCTTCGTTTTTAGAGGTACGATTACTCTATCAAAAATGATATTTACTCAAAGTTTTAATTTACTTAGCCTACTTGAGTTTCTTGAGGCGAATTTAAAGCAGATCAAAGAGGGGGACAAGGGGGGATCGAAAATTTCCAACTTTTTAGCGAATATTATATCTTCTGTCACAAGATAATTCGCCGAGTTCAGTTGAAATTTAGTGAAATTTTTTCCTTCGAGTTTATTTTAAATCGAAAAAGATTTTTCTCTTTATCGTTAAATTCACATTCTTTTTTTATATTTTTCTTTCGTCGAAAATTTTTTATTCAAATCACTTCTTCGGATTAAAAATTGACATTTTGCAATCTAACCCAGTTTTTTTCAACAAATTCATCAATTTTATACCGACGATTAAATACGCCTACAATATCGTAAGGTAAATAAATTCGAGAGCTTTTTCCCATCATAGGACTTCCACAAACGAAGACCATTCGCGTTGGAATTTTTATTGTCGGCACGAGCTTCTAGGTATAGTTCCAAATACCCGACGCGAGCACCAAACTGGAAAGTTGATTCAAAAATACGAATCTACGATGGCACGAGTAAACGCACGCGACGCGGAAACGATTCGGTGGAAATTTAGATGAAATAAGTTTCCTTTTTTTTCACACCGTAGAGGACTTCGAACACCTATCTATTACGAAGAATAAATCTTTCACGGTATCTTCTCCGCTCCCGTTCGTGTATCTTTTCACGAGTCAAAGGCATACGAGTCCCGGCCAAAATAAAAAACACGGTCGAAAAGTTTCGATAGGTTGGAAAATGGAAAAAAAAACGCCGAGATACATTTTGTCGTCGCTGAACGACGCGATAAATCAAGCGGTGAATTTTTTTATACGAATTGCCTAGTTTTTTGCTTCGTCTTCGTGATGTCGAAGAACGCTGAGAGATGGTTTTTCAACTAGAGGGTACAATATTCGGGTGATATTTTGGAAGTTGAAAATTAACAGGGAATGTAGGACATAATTGCTGAAGCGGAATATGTCAAACGGAGCGAAGAAAGTGAGTCGAAGAGCACAGATTTTCGAAAAGTTGAGTCCAAGATATCGTGGTATGGTGAAAATTCCTCTCGAAAATGAGGGTAAATAAGCTTTCCGAGTTTTGTTCAATTTCGCCTCAAAATACGGGCATAAATTTAACAGTACAAGATGAAGTTTTTTTTACAAAAAAATTGTTAAAAAGAGCACGAAATTTTGAAGAAATTTAAGCTCAAACAATATTTGTAGGAAACTTCTACATAATTTATAAGTTTAAACGATTAAGATATAATTTTTGCATAATTATTCATGCTAATTCATAATTCGACACAGATCTCATCTTAGAACTGAGTCTTCTTTTCTTTTTTATAATAAAACAGAGGTTCGATTGGGGCTAAAAAAAAATCCAAAATAATAAATTTACGAAATTAATAAAATTTTCAAATTTAACATCAAGTGAAAAATAACATACGAAAGACAAAATTGCAAAATTGCACATCAACTTATACTTTTAAATCGAAAAGTCTTAAAACGCATTGAAGGTTTAAACAGATTTGAATATAACAAGTCTTCACTTGTTTGAAAAAAATTTAAAACATGTAAAATTACTCACCATATTTCCAATGAAAAATTACGCCAGGAATTAACTCAACATCACAATAAATTAACTCGCGAAATTGAAAATGCTTATAAATGCAAATAATCACTTGAAAAGAAGTAAAATACGAAACGTTGAAAAATTCGAAAAAATTACGTATTTCAGGGGAAAATCTCGAACAACGAAAAATAAGTCGATGTGAACGCGCTTTCAAACTTGAACTACTCGAAAGCGACGATTATCGTCACCTAAACAGACCACAAGCTTCCCCTCATCGCGTAAGGATGTTTTAGGGGAACATTACATGTGCCCGATTCGCGATACGGAAATTCAACGAAAACAAGAAATAATACGCGGGGTATTCGACATTTATACAATAATTGTCCAAATTCGATCTGCAAATTTAAAAATATCACACAAAATCTTGAGAATAAACATTGTTTCCTAGAGCATTCACTGATTTGCGAAATGTTATGGAAGAGGTTGAACTTTCTCAGTGGGGAAAACTGTCATAAAGTGGTATTTGTTTACTTGAGGAAATCATGTGGTACTTCTCATTATTACCATATTGACGATGATAACCTTTCTGCAAGTGATGAGTACAAACAGCCTTTAAATTCTCACTCGATCATGCTTGAAAGTTCAGATGCACACGACAACACGAAAGGGTAACCCGATATTAAAACATTACGCGACGACGCGAGTGCGAAAAAAAGACGCCAACATAGCCGAAAACACGAAATACACGAGAACAACTAACATTTTTGATACAGCGTGAATTCAAAAGATAATTAGAATAAGAAAAGAAGTCGCAAGTTGAAAACTGGAATGCAGAATAGAACTTGAAAATTGCAATTTTGCCGGCATAATGGAAGCAACGTTGCCAAGTGCAACAATCTCGTTGATGTTATCATTCACGACAAATGGCCGAATACCTACTAACAAGTAACAAGTAACTAAAATAATTCTCATTTTTTTTTTTATTTTTCATATAAAATAAAATTTGACGTTATTTGATTATAAAATTATATGTAAGTTAATTAATTAAATCCAAATTATTTTTATTTTAACCAAATTTCCGAAGAAAAAAAAAAGAAATCACAGTAATTCCAAAACGTCCAATCGATATTCTGTTTTCATTTTCAGTTATGTTATTATGGTATTTTTAACAGGCAACACTGAAAAAAAAGTTTTTTCAAAATTATTTGTTATGTGATAATAAATTGATAAAATTATCTAAAATTTCTCATTTTTAGAAAATTCAAAAATTAAAAACTATATTTTACTATTAAAAATGTTTTCAAATAAATCCATTCCAGGAAAAACGATTCCCAAATCAGTGAACAACCAAAAATACAAAACGAAGTACACTAAACTGAAGAAATACATGTTGTTTATGGTATATGTAAGTACACTTTTTAATATCAAACATGTTTGCATTTTATCCTAAATCTTCTACGATATTATTTAAAATGATTAGGAAAATGCAGCTTTATGTGATCAAATTACTTATTTACAAGAAAAAATCCTTTATACGAAAGAAGAAAATAATTTCTTAGCTAGAAAATTGAAACACATCGAATTCATCAAGTGTGCTTCAGGTGAGATAATAAAGCAGAAATTATACCCATATAGTGATTTCTTTAATTATTGTTTTTATTTTAGGTTGTGATACAAGTAATCTAGATAACGTAGTGAAAAAAATACCGATCAAACGGAAGATCCAGATATATCCTAATCAAGATTCTGGTACTTGCTCATCTAACGTATTTGTATCACTTTGGATTTTTTGTACGTCTATTTGTTTAAATAGATTCACCAAAACAAGGAGTTAAGGTGAAAAAACCAGTAAAAAATGTCAAAAAGAAACAAACCCTACCGGTTTCAGAAGACGCTTGTGGACAGTTGATATTTCCTATCACCCTAAATGATTTAACTGTTCATTCTCTAGGCGAAGTACGTTCGTGGATGTCACGTAATAATAGAGAAGAATCCTCTAATGATATTTTTCCCGGTTTTTAGATTGTTACTGATCGTTCCACTTATCACACAGAAGATATCATTTATCCTGTAGGTTATGTTTCCACCAAAGTTTATGGAAATGTGCATAATCCTAGAATGAAATGTTCTTATACTTGTAAAATTCTTGATGGTGGCTTGTTCCCTAAGTAATAATTTCATTTTTAGCTTTTCTGAATCGTGTTAGGCTTTGTATTTACACATAATATTTAACAGATTTGAAATATCATCTGATAATGGTTTAACATTTGCTGGATCAACGCCGGATGAATGCCACAAAAAGCTGTTATCGTTAATAAATAGTAATTATTCGGCTAAAATTGTCAACGATACGATTAATCGGGGAGCTGATTTCTTCGGTTTAGCCAATCCAAGTGTTCATTACCTGATTCTCTCTTTACCTGGTATACCCAAATGTATCAAATATAGTTTCAAAAAATTTAATGTGAGTTTTATAGATTTATGAAAAGTACATTTTGAGAAAGTTGAAGAATATTTTATATCTCTGTTTTTTTTATAGGAAAGAATCAATCTACAAGATGATGTATTGATGAAAGATGATGTTGAAGCTTGTATCAACTATAATGCCTTGGTTAAAGTGTTACCTGAATCTTTTAGTCGTGATCCTTTCGGTAATACTTGGTTACCTGGGTAATAAATCTAAATGAAAATTAATTTACGTTTTCATTTAAAGAGCATCATTTTTATGTAAAAATTCAAACGACAATTGTAAATCAGTATTTTATTTTGTTTACAAAGACAAAAGAGGTAGTTGTAGTATTTTTTTAATTTTGTAGTCTTTTTGTCATTTAAATTAGAATAGAAAATGTTCATTATTCTCTGCTTAAGTTTTTTCGCCAAATTGGCACCGCCCTGAAAAATACCATAATTCGTGTAATTAGCAATACGTAATACTTCACCAAACGATTACTATATAAATGCACGAAATGGGTGGAATGAACTCTCGTACAAAGACTGGCGCAATTTTGGATAACGGTAGATTTTCGTTCGAGGCATATGCCTAATTTAAAAAACTGAGTATTCAATCATTTCGAATATTTACAAGTAATGACTGGAAATATCAACTCACAAACGCGGAATGTTCGTGATATCGCTTGGTTTAGGGAAAATATTCGCATCATTAGTTTCATCTTCGCTTTTGAAAATTTTGCGTCTCCATTCAACGGTGGAACTGAATATTCTGGAAGGATCTCTTTGAACACGGATTGTTTTACGATATTTTGATATCAACTTTTGTAAAAATATTTGTTGTTCGTTTCTTTTTTCTTCTATG
Organism: Maconellicoccus hirsutus; assembly: GCA_003261595.1. Taxonomy (NCBI): domain Eukaryota; kingdom Metazoa; phylum Arthropoda; class Insecta; order Hemiptera; family Pseudococcidae; genus Maconellicoccus; species Maconellicoccus hirsutus. The sequence continues at coordinate 10,636 of QBDW01001956.1, forward strand.
CGTTTACGTCTATCTTGAAGTTTACCTACGACTTCATCATCTTTACGCCTAATTTACAAATCATAGGAAATTTATTAACACTGAGACGTTAGAGTTGAAATGAAATACAAACGAAAAAGAAACCTGAAAATTGGAAGCATTTTGTTGGCTTTTTTTCTTTTCAATGTAATTTTTTTATTTTCCTCGACAAGTCTGGCTATCCACATTGCTTTCTGAATTTGAATTTTTTCACTTTTATATTCCATTATCGCTTTCTTCTTTTTTTCCTTTTGAAATAAAAATTCCGTTGTAATTTCATTTTTATTTGTTTTTTTCCTTCTTTTAAAGCGTAAGGCTTTTACAAACTTGAATTAATTTTTGAATTTTTGTTTTCTCAGTTATTTCTTTCATTTTTGCCGCTTTGATTTTTTCTTCATTTTGTTTCATCTCTTCTTTGTATTGCTGGCGATTATTTTAATAATTTAGAAATTACTAGTGAAAGTTCATGTCGAAAGTTATTTTAAATAATGAAACAGCCGTACGATGCAATAAAACAAATACTCACTTTCCATTTTTCAATCTTGATTCTTAAATCTTCTCGTTTTCTTTGTATTTCCTTCATCGAACTACTCGTATCGCTCGACATCGTAGATGCTGTTTGTGGTCTACTTTCATCTTCGTTTTCCTTTTTTTTCATGTTCCAAAATTTTAAAGCTCTTTGTTGTCGTGATTTTAATTTCAGATACTCTTTGTACCATTTATCATGTTCTATTATTTCCTCCTCGGTAATATCTATTACGTTGATTAAACGATTTGTAGGTTGCTATTCTGATGTGAAGAATTAATTGATCAATATGTCTTACCTGGGAAATTATGTCTTATGAGATAAATTATGCTTTGTAAATTATATTTTTTACTCAGATTGACGAAGAAACTGTGGTCGTTATCATCCCACCCTCCCGAGTGTCCATGCTTTCTTACGTAGTTTTTGAAATTTCTTATATCCTGAGATTTTATTAGATTATTTTTATGTTGAGATTTCAACAAAATATATCCTAAGTTATTTCAACTAAAATTTAAACTTACTTCAAAAATATCTTCGTCGGTTAAAGTGATCAAAGTTTCTTCCGTTTTTAAACTGGTTTCTTTTTTATTTAAAGATAAAAAAAAATTACATAATTCTTCAATTTCTCTATCCATTGTTATTACTGCCATTAAAGCTCGTTTAAAATAAATTGACGATTATACAATTCTGCTGGATGAGATTACATTATAAAATGTTGCTATAGTTTCATATTATTAACATGAAACGATATAGTAAGGTACAGGTAGTTAATAGTTACCATGAGGGTTAAAATAAATAATGATCATCTAATGTGGTGAAGAAATGCCTTCGCCTTGAAATTTTTGGTTTCTGTGATAATTTAACGAGATAACGAAATGTGTAAGTTTGCGTTTCGTTTTCAGTCGTTTGGAAAATGTTGACAAAATATTTGAAAAATCTTTTGAGTAAACTACATGTTTGTTTATGTTCTTAAAAAACATCTCGTTTCTAAGATGCGTATTACGAAAATTGTACGCAACGTTACGCTGCTGTGACAAATAATATCAATAATTTCAAGTGATAGGTCTGTAGAACATTTATTAATCCCGGAGAAATTCTTTTAAAAATTTTATTACCCCTGGTAGATGACTTTTACCAAAAATACAAACGAGGCTATTTTTTTTCTCTTTTTTAACAGCGGTAGCAATTGTTCTAGCCATATATTCATCTCTGTGCTGAAGAAATATTATACGTAAGCTTGGATTACTAAACCATAACTTATGCATCAGACTATGCTTATAACTAAAAGCAGATAAGAATTCATCTTCGAAGTAGTTATTATAATATTTAACTAATTCTTTTTGACTTGGCGTTAAAACGTTAGCCATAGCGGAGAAAGTTTCTTCAACGGGTCGATCTAAAAGAAGGATTTTATACCCGGTAATAGAATTACTAATATACTTCGACTCCAAGTGATCAGCATGCCATACGAGATTCCTAAACGGTACTAGTAATTCAGCGCCAATCGAATACGTACCAGCTTGAGTAGGCTTGCGTAATTTATACGTCTTCATTCGTTTATAACGCAACAAATTAAGTCGGAATTGTTTGGATTCTTCGTACAATACAGAACCATAAACATACATCAAACGTAGCTTTTCGCCGACCGCGGTGGAAATTAGCTTTTCGGGGATCTTTGCGAAATTAAATTCAGAAGTTCCATGCTTGCTACGACCTACCATCGCGTTTCGATGACCAAGTCGTGTTCTGCATAGTTCAACGCCGACAACTTGGGGATTGACCGATGTGATTAATTCTTTTACTCTGACGACGTAACGAGGATTTAGATGACTGGTACCGAGTAAATGAATTGTACTATTGTTGTATCGAATAATTGTTACCGGTTCACCCTCGAGTTTGTAGTTACTTATTATCAATATTTTTTCAGCCGTCATGACACATCCTTGAGAGGGTAATATTCCACCGCACTCGTTGAAAAGGTATCTTATCTTTTGATTGTTTACCACGAAATATTCTTTTGCTAAGTAATTCATTAATATGATATTCATCGTCATCGAGTATAACGTGGATTTTATCGTAATCTATAAATCAAAATATAACACCTATTATCAGTACAAGTACCTAGCTACTTACCTATCAATTCGAGTGATGCAAAATAATGTAGCTAGGGCAACAATACATCAGTTCAGTTCGCTACCTAAACAGTTGAAACAAATAAAAATGGTGTGTAAACAAAACAAGACCACAAGAATCAAGTGAAACATTTATAAAAGTAAATAATCATTGCAACAATGTTTTTCGTTTCTTTCTTTCATCATTTGAAATGTTTGCAATTGAAAACATTGATCTATATAAAAGCAATTGTTTTAAGTCAATCCTCACAGTTGAAATAGAAGTTTATCAAGATTAACTAAGTACAAAACCGATACATAGAAAAGATGACTCAGGTGATTATGAATTATACCTACACTTGTTTTACTTTTTATGTTAAGAAAGAAAATATTTGCATTGATTACATTACTGTTCATGATTTGCTATTAAATTGCTTTATTTTACATTTATTTAACATTTAGTGCGAAGATTTCACCACGACTAATGATAACGACAACAATGACCCTTGTGGTGACAAGAAAGACAACTGCGTAAGTGATGATAAATTAAATATCTTAATAAATGTATCAAACTTGAAATACACGAAGGGCATAATTTACACTCATTTTAATTTGTTCTATAGGACCAATTGGATGAAAAAACTAAAAAGATGATTAAAAAAATACAGAAATGTTATAAAGATTGTAAAAGCAAGAATGAATGTTAGATGTTATACCTATTTCATAGGTATTTAAATGCTTTAGATGAAATTCATGTACTCGCTATACAATACCTGTTTGTTATAATGCGAAATAAAATGACCATCTATCGTTAGAATAATCTGTTCGTTTTTATGTTTATGTGTGTAAAGAGTAATTTGAACTCGGTACACCAAGCATTATTAAACATACGAGTATTTCCGTTGCATATTTCTCAGGATAGATATTTATTTATTTTGACACGTTTTGAAGGAACCGATTTAAAATTTTTAAAAGTCACCCAGAATCACGATCTCGTATGTGTAGGTGCCTAATGAGATAGGTAGTTAGGTACATGTACATACACTGCGTATCTATACTAATACTCAAAGTACCTAATGTAGACAAAGTGAAAAACAAGAACGGTAATTTTCAATAGTAATCAGAAATTTTATTCAAAATCAGGTTTTAGCCAACGTAGCAACATCATTATAAAATTACATCGATCAGTGCTTAGATTTGTGTTTTCTTTCTTTACTTTTTTCCATTAGGCATTCATTTAAACAAGATCCAAGTTCTTTGTACATCGCAGTACAATCTTTTTCCTATAAATCAAATGAAAATGCCAGTAAAAACAACAAGTTATAATCTTATTAATTACTGCAATATGTTTGTTTACCTTTCCTTTATCATGGGGTTTCGTTCCATTATCTAAAACGGTCTCTTTTATGATGCATTTACAAGTACTGCATTGTTCTTTACAAACGGTCTGAAGAAAATAAAACATTTTTAATATTAACATCTAAAAGAACATCTTCAAAAAAAAGTATTCATAAAAAGAACTCTGAAGTTGTTCACTAGCGTTACCTACTTACAATAGATTCGTTAAATGAAGAATGTTTACTTACCGACATGGTGTCTTTTTTTTAACTTCCTTAGATAACTTGTTTGAAATTTAGGAGAAGTGACAAGTTTTGATAAATTCAAAGTTGAATCGAGCATTTATACGAATTCGGATGCTGGTTGCATTTACGTGGTATTAGATAAATTGATGGGGGGATGTTATTCGTTAAGGTGTAAACAACCGCTTGTTATTAGATAATCTTGTAAATATTATCCAAATGCGTAAATGAGTTAAAACTTTTTGCTTAAGCTAACATCCGGATGTAAAATATAATTTGTTTTCATTTTGACCTGTTTCAAAATCACGTGAAGTTACAAAATGAAATTTTCATTATAATTACGACGACAATTACGAGCAGGTAACTAAGTACCTTACCTACGACAACAGTATGACTTCTGGTATGTGCATGCAACTCGACAACTGGCGTATTTGCCATTTTCTAAATTTGAGATATTATTTTTACTCTTTAAATAAAGACGCAAATTATCAAATCAACCCTTGATTCAATCGTTTTCTTGTCAATTTCATAAAATTATAGTGCATTTGTGCAGTTGAAAAAAGAAGACACGCTTTCCAGAAAATAGTTTCTATTTTGATTTTTTTGTTGTATCCGATTCATAACATTTAATTTATGAAATTCAATCAATAACCATCGTTACAAATTCAATATCAATACATCAATTTTACCTATCAATTAAATTCACAAGATGAGTAATTTACGAAATCAGTAGTTTGTCTTGTTTTCATTACAAAACATTCTAAAAACGTATTGATTTCAGAACAGCAAATCCGAAAAACAATTTATAATGACTTCTTGCAAAAGATTATTGACATAAACATACATTTGTTTATTTCAAATGAAGTAATCTACGAAATGAATAACGTATAAAATGCTCGAGTTTGCTCTTCGTCTTCATTTGAATTTCATACTTACAAAGTTTTCTGACGAAGACGCCAAAATGACGACGGTTTGTTTACTTGCAAGTTATTCAAAAGTAATAATAAAATAACAGAGTTATATTTTTTATTACTTTTCAGTGTAAGGAACAATGTATTACTAGTAAATGCATTATACAAGAAAAAGAACTGAAACGTGATTCTCATCGCAGTGATGACAAAACTGATGATGAGTGTGATAAAGGTGTTCAGGTAAGCTCAATTCATTTTCTTCCAAATACATAGCATCTTGTTTGTGAATGAATTTGTTTGCGCAGGTGGATGAAAAACAACTGAAAAAATTCCAGAAAATTGCGTTATGCTTGAATAAATGCATTAACAAAGGTGGCCGTGATGACGATTGTTGAGAATTGTTTTCTATATTTGAATGAATTAGGTACTAGTTATTGTACACCTACATACTGAGTTACTGATTTAATCGATAATTGAGTAGTACATAATCAAAACCAATTGTTACCTTTCATTTTTCCAAGGAGTAATTATGTATTTGTTCCATGTTATTCATTTCAACAATAAATAAGAAAAGAAACATTTTTGTTTTATTTAGCAAGTAAATGCGAATGAATGATTAAGTAATTCAATGATTGTGAATAGGTATTAGTTGAGTCTAATGACGTTTTAAAAATTGTGGTCGTGGTTGAATATAAAATAAAAAATGTTCCTCAAAATGAATTTATGTTTACATGCTGCCTTTACAGCAATTTCAAATGTTGGAAAAATCCAAAGAATTTTCAAGTCCACTTACATTTTGTACATACCTACTACTCTACATAACCCCTTCGAGGTTCGTAAATAAGATAGGTAATAACTGATAAAGAATTACATTTTATAAAAACGAACTGTAAAGGAAGAATGGTTCGTAAATGATTTTATTTGATTGAGTAAATCTTGTAGTTAATATTAGTTACTGCGTTACAAATTTCGTTATTTGCAACGTTGATAACAATTAAGTATAAACAACGATAGTATCGAAAAGATGTAACTGTAGTAAAGCCTTTTATATATTCAATTTTACGCTTTCAAGTTTCAACGTTGAAAAAGAAATGTCTAATCTAATAACTAACGATTTCATTCTTGTTACTTTATTTCAATCACATACGAGATAGGTACGATCTCCCAAAGCTTATAAAATCTATCATTTGCTATCGTAAAAAAAAATTAAATAAATAAAATGATTTCAATAATTACCTACATTGATAGTTTACATTTTGGAATGGTGTAATGGATATGAACAAAGCAATTTTCGTCTCCGATAAATTATTAACTCAAGCTAGGTTTGTATTCAACGAAGAGTCCATTGCGAATTGTTGTTTCTATAGCTTTTTTTTTTTGAATTTTCAGTTCTTCGGTGACAAATATTTCATAACAGTTTGTAATAACGATGAATTTCGGTTAAAACTTGTTCTACATGTATTTTATTGAAGTACTCTAGTAGGTACCTTGCTCGATTATTGATAAGATTAAATTTCAACATGATTGAATTGATGCGATGATTGATGAAAGTAAATACTTTGCTAGCAACTTTATTTGAATAAAAGAGCTTGTCGATACATGATGAAACTTTCAAAACCGTACTTTCAGCAACAATACTTCATTTTTAGTAAAGTTTTCATAATATATTTTCAACTGCTTTTTTAAAGAGGGTAGATAGGTAAGTAGGTGTAGGTACTAATATGGAATAAAATAATGCAAACTTAATTTATCAAATTTTCATTTAAAGAAATGTATTTTCATTGACAAATTGTAACACACTTACAAAATAATTTAAATATAGATTAGATACAGCATTCTAATCAAATATTCGAGTCAAAATCAAGCATTGAGAGTAAAACTGCTGGAACTCTTCGTTTAACACGATTTACTAGTCTTGATTATAGCTTTCTGTAAACATTCACCTAGATCGCGGAACACTTCAACGCATTCGTCCTAAAATCAAACATATCAAGTAGTTGTGAAATTCGTTTCATTTTATAAACAAAATTACTTTTTTTGCGCAAGGATCTTCGCAACAAGAAGAATCAGATGACTGTTGTTTGCAAGGATCGCACGAATCAGCACATTGATCTTTCTGCGAACAGAAACTTTCCGGTAATGATAACACTCCTACTATCGTTGCAACGCATTCTTTTTCTTTTTTGCCACATGCCGACTCCTTTTCTTTTTTACCACATATTGGCTTTTCCGTTACTATGCACTTACACGAGGAACAAACCTCTTTACATGTAGTTTTACCCTGTGAAAAATTATATTAGTATTTTCGTTTTGTTCAATGGAAATTCATTCGAACGTTTCTAAGATTAAAAAATTGTATTACCGACATGACTGCTGAAGTTTTTTTTTACGACAAGACCAACTGTGAATGAATTAACTGTGATGCTTTTTCATTAGTGGATTGCCATTTTATACAATTTAACAGAATGTTTTTTTTAAAAACACGTGTAGAAGTTTATAAATTATGGCCATTGTTTGAAAGTGAAAGTGACCAAGGGGAAGGGAGAATTTACATTTTGAAATCACTTGTCATAAAAACATCTTCAATGAGTACTTGAAATATTAAATATTTTTACGTAAAACGCAACCAATTATGTGTCTATATGAGCAATGAACTCTTTCGTTTCAAAATCTATTTACATTTGTTTATTTATCTTGCAGAATTTCGTTAGAATTTTATCACATATTTGTAAATTAGAGTTTCACAAGGGAAGAAATTAGATATTGTATAAATACTTTCATTGTACAATTTTCGTGGCAGACTTTACTCGAGGTATTCAATGTGTGTGAAAAATCTGATAAAGTTAGATAGGTAGCTACTTATTTGAAAAATCCAAAAATAAGAATCATGTCTGGGGTAAGTTGAAATGCTGAATCTTTGAAACGAAGTAAAAATAAATGCATTATTTGATATAAAATATTAATTATTATTTTTCAGAAAACAACCTGCAAAGAGCAATGTACCAAATGTAAATGCATCGTAACCGAAAGAATATTAGTGAGTGAATGAAAAAAGTTTGGAGTATTTCATCAAATAAAAAAATCATACTCTCGTATTCACGCTGAAATTTGTTTTCAGAAACAAGGCAATAACGAAAAAGATAAATGCGCTAGTAGCTGTGAAGATGATCGCAACTCGGAATGTGTCGAGGTATATCGAGATTTTGGAGAATGTTTAAGAAATGCTATCTTAAGTTCAGCAAAAAAAGAAAAAGAACTTTGTTAATTGTCTATTGAACGTTGTAATAATTCAGTGTTATTTGTATTGAAAATATAGTAACGTTTTTTAAATTTTATTTTTGTCTTATTCTTACGATGAACTGATCAATTTTCTTTTAGTACAGTAATTTTTACCTTCAAGATTACCCGTCATTTATGTACTGCACCTAGCCACCAGCATCTGGTACCTCTTACCTACTATGCAGTACTTTTTTAATGCCGTATTTATAATATTTCCTTTAATTCGAGAACAATTTTCGATCTATTTCTTTAAATTAGTGATACGATAAATCAGCAATTAAAAGTAAATTATCGTTAGTGTCGTTGAAAATCAATCGAAAAGCGTAAAAATCGTTTGAACCCAATGAAAACATGAAAACACCATGAAAGCTTGTTATTTTGAGATATTATGTACCATCTAGACTTGGAACCATTTACAACTAAGCAGTTTAAATTACATCTCAACGAAAACTTCAAAATGTTTAAATCTACAATTGTCCAAACACCAGCAAAAATTCATCTAGCTGGAATTTCTCAAATCTTTTTAGCTATAGATGAAAAATAATGTATATGGTCCATCTACATACTTTTAACGTGTTGTAGTAAGCGAAAGAATTCACATCAATGTTCAAATCGGCGAATAATAATAATGTAATATGAAGAAAAGAATTCTACATTGATGATAATAGTTATTTATTTGATTAGAATTATATCAGTGCAACAGTACATCGTTTTTTTTTTCAATTTGTGATAAGGAAATAATTTCAACGAACGATACTGTACGTTTTCGTTTGATAATTTCTTCAGCATTCATCATCTGATTTCTGCGAACCATGTTTTCTATCTACTTTTAATATGCATTTATGAAGACATTCTCCTAGGTCACGGTAAACATCTTTGCAATCGTCCTGTAAAATTTAAACATTTTTGTAGTACAAGTGTGAAAATTAAAAAAGTAATTTGTAGTGTACTTTTTGCTGTCCTTTATTTTTTCCTTTGTCAACTTCATCGAGTACTCTTTCTTTAATAATACACTTGCATTTTTTTTGTTGCTCTTTACACACAGTCTGTAAAATAAATAAAAACGTGTAATTTATCTCATCACTTCATCGTAATTCGTAATCGAATATGTAATTATTTGTAGAACTTACTTTTCCGGACATGTTGCAGTTGTTTGATTGAAGATTAACTCTTTTTCAAAGGAAAGTAGTATAAGCTTGTTAAACAAGTTGAATCGAACTATGATCTAGAATTTTTTCCGAGAGTATTTATACAAAAAAATGTTCCGTCTTGAGACGCAATTTTGCGTCGAGCATTTCTCGTTTATCTTCCTGTTTATCTTATTGTGATATGTTGTGTATTAAACTGCGTGAAAATGTTTGTAAAGAAGATTTTGTCATGATGATTATTTTATACCTATCGTGATCAAAATCTGAAACTCTTCATTGCGTAAGTGATAAGACTAGGATATACATTTCCGATAGTTATTTCTTCGAGAATCGCGAAAATATTATGAAAATGGCAAAGAAATACATTTACTGGAAGTTAGGAACTTGATAATTGAAGATTTCAGTTATAATTGCCTTACTTAAATGGAATACACTCTACAGAATCAACCATGTTGAACAAATTGCCTAAACGAAACGCCGTAAATAAGATATCAGGAAGCGTAGAAGAGGGGAAACGCATTTAATTTCTTATTCGTGCTATGTTACAATAATTTCGTATTATAAATTTCGAATAACCCAGTTACATTCTTCAAATGTTTGATTTCAGAAAATAACTAAAAACATTGTTTCGTTTTGATTAATTTCTAAAAAGTATCGGATATAATTATTAAAACTAGCTAGGTAAATTCTGACGAGTTCTCGAAATATTGAATTTCTAAAAGTAGACTTCAAGACTATTTAGTTTGAAACAACGTACTCCGAATTTAGCTTTCAATACGAATGTTAAACGAATATACCGTGGTTACAAAACTATTCGAATGTTTTTTTTTTCGTAATTTCAAAATACTAAAATATTTTCACTTTCATGCTACGATTGCTTCAAGATTTCAACTTGAACCCAAAAAAAGCTCGAACATATGTTTACCTACTCGAATTAACCGATGTAAAATATTTCGCAATATGTAACTCGACTATTTATAAATTTTTTAATCCGCCATTTTGAAAGTTATTCGTAAAAATCATATAAATAGCGACGTTTAGCTGTTCATTAATATCAATCAAGTTTTCTTGGTTTAAATCACGTAAGTTCTCTTTGCGTTTGAGAAAACTAAAACATTTCAGTATAAAATGTCGGTAAGTACGAAGTATTTATTACCAAAAGTGATACCCAGATTTGGAATAAAATTAGCATCAACTTTAATTGAATTTGAAACAACGTTAAATGTGGATCTTATTAATGAGCATAACGTTATTTTGAAACGTTAACATGTTGTGTTTTTTTTTTGTTAATTCAACATAATTTTTTCATGTTTATTAGTGTCCAACTGTCAAAGAAGTTTGTACAACTTGCAAATGTACCGTACAAGAGAAAACATTGAGTGGTGGAAAAAAAGAAGAATCTTCATGCTGTCCTCCTCCATCGTGTGGTACTTCTCAATGCCAAGTAAATGTCGATATTTTTTTAGTAAGAAAAGAACAAAGCTACAATTCATATTTATTTTATTATAGAAGGACTGTAGCGCTGTGTATAAGCAATTGGGTTGTTGTATTCAAGAATGTTTGATGGAAAAATGCAGAGAAGCTAAGAAGAAAAGAGACTGCTGCTGATTTTCGTAACATTATCAAAATTACTTCGCTAAGATTTTTCATCAACTAAAAACTTTGTAGCACGTTATTCATTTTCTTGAATAAATGAAACAATTTCACCCGATATTCTATTTTTCGACTTAGTCTTACGATGAAGTTCTTATTTTGGAATTTCATATAATTTGTGAGAAATTTAAATTCGATAAAGATGAATGGAATGATTGAAATAATGCATTAGGTAGGTATTTTACATTTTTAAAGATAGTATTATTCACATAGGTAGGCTACTTGTATTCATCTATTTATTATCAAAATAGATGAATAATGTTTCGGAAAAAAAAATGTAGAATTCGTCTGAGAAAATTACGCATTTACTAATAATTTTTTTCTTCATTTTCAATCAGCCTAATATTTTTTCTCTGTAAAACAAATGTTTTCTCAAGAAGTTTCAGTCTTATCGAATTACAAACTTTTCAGAACTTGTTTAAAATAAGTAGGTAACCAGTTAAATACCCACTTACTTCTTAAACTCTTATATAGATATAGAAAAATGCAGGTATCTAAGGTCATTTTTTTCGGAAAATAGTATGATTCGGTGATTTTTCTAAATTTCCAATTCGAAGAAAAATTGCGATTAGCAAAATTTCAACCTTCAACTCTTTACTTATTTGTTCTCTAAACCAAAGAATTATCAAATTAAAACTCAAGTTATCGAAGACATAATTTAATCATCAATAGAAACAATCATAACAAAAGTGAAAATCGCTGGATAATTAATTCTAATTAGCAACATATCAATGAATGAACATAGCTATGCGAGTAACAGTGCATCATTCAAAAAATAACCCAAAACGGTTTCGTTGCGGTGATGATTAACATTTCGTTTTTCTGTCGCTTCCTTTGGATGTTTTTGTGATACATTTTTGAAGACATTCTCCCAAATCTCTATATACTTCTGCACACTTGTCCTTTTTCATTTTTTGGTGGTCATCTTTGCACGGCTAAAAGAGCAAATACCGTAGTTAACGCGTTTGATAGTACAAAATAATCAATACAAAATGAAGCTTTACATCATGATCTTCATCTTCGCGGTCAGATTTTGAGTCTTTCTCCTTGCGGCAGAAATTATCAGGTAGAGATAATACTCCGACGATGGTGGCAACACATTCGTTTTTATCTTTATTTAAATTATCAGTACCGCAAAAATCTTTCTTTTTATTGGTTTCGCCTTTCTTCTTCGTTGGTTTTTCGACGACGGTACATTTACAATCAGAAACGACTTCTTTGCAAACAGTTTTTCCTTTCTGAAAATTATCAAAATAAAAACTACCAGTTCAATTAAAAACGATGTTATCTTACCGAATTCATGTTAATTGTTTTTGTGGTTTCTGATTTGAAAAACTCTAGTGAAACGATTAGATGAGATGATGGAAATAACGAATGATTCTGAACGAGGTAAATGGAGCATTTATACGAAAATTTAGATTACATCAATTTGTGTTCCTGAGTTCAACAAAATGTAATGTTTTGATAAATATTTCTCGAAGTTTATAAATCAGTATCTGGCGTTTATTGATTCGGTAAACGTGTGAGGAAAGAGGAAATGTTATTGAAGAATGTAATATCAAATCGAAGATAAGGATGACGTAATAGATGTTCAATTGTTCAATACAAAGTGAGATTCATTTAGTGGTGAGATGAAATCGTCAAATCGATAAATTGAAAACAATTTTTTTATCATATTTTAGATAGAGAATAAAAGATTTATAAATGAGAAAATTCAACTAGATGCGTGATTTTTCCAAATCAAAAATTTAGTTTTCAATAATTCTCAATCAAAATATTTCACGACACCGAACGATTATGATTATGCTGAATATCTGTCAAGTCAACTTCACGATCGAAAAATTACCCTTATTTTATTGCCAATCAATCTCTGATCTTCAAGAAGTTTCACACTTTTGAACCAGATTTTCTATCTCGTTAAATGAAAACACAATAATTTGGAATGCTGCATGACACACTTTAATCTAGATAAAGAAACTCCAACACCGATTACAATATAAGGAAAAAATGACTTACAACATAACTAAAGAATAAAACCGCAATGACGGTGAATTGACTAAACGAATAAATTAAACGATAAAACGATGTTTGAGATGATTGAAATTACGCGGCTGGAGCCAATGGAACCAAGTTATTGACAACATGTTGCTTCATGTAAGTGGAAACTGATGCCACAGGCGGTTTAGTTACTTCTTTCAAAGCTTCACTTTCTCTTAATTCTTCGATAAATTCTTCCAGGACTTTGGCATGTGTAGCTTGTGTTTGCTGATCAACTGCTGGTTTACTAAACGTAGCCCAAATACCTATGAAAAGTCAAAATGTAATTCGCCCTTTCTCAACGATAGATTTTTTCGATAAGTTGAATTTTTTTAATTCGAAAAACTTACTATCTTTGTCGCATGTGATATAAATAGCGTAATCAGCAGTAGCACGATATAACGCGAATTCTTCATCTGGAATGAAAAAAGAAATTATATTAATGTTATCAATTCACGAAATGTTTTTCAATGCTCGCTGGGTTTTTCATCATTGGACTTACTGAGTTCATCGTAGACCGATTTAGGAACAGAAATTTCTACTTTCTTGTTGTTTTCGTCAATTTCATAACCTGAAAAAAATTAATCGTCAGGATCGCCCAATTTGAAGGGTTTATACGGGTGAATGCAATGTTACTTTTCAATGTATTAGGAACAGCTTGGAAAATATAATCATTGTGATCTTTAGTTTGAATCTGCATTTCGTAGAGAGTGACTTTTCCAGTTCTACGACAAAAAGATTTTCAATTTCAATGTTCCACGATTTTAATTTAATTCATATCACTTACTCGAGGTTTAAGCCGGTGAAAGTGGTTTCGAATTTAATACCAGTTAAATCTTTGGCGGTAGCGGCGGTATGTCCGGAGGTTACTTTACGATAGTAATACACAGGACCACATCCTTTGCTGTGAGCTGAAGTTTTTCAAAATTTATCAGTAAACGAGGAAACAACATGAAATCGAAATGTAAATAAAATTGATAAAACAATTAAAAAGCTTACTCGGAGCAGTACAGAATCTACCGGCTTCATCACCAGACATTTTTCTAGGGGTAGCTCTTGCAACGTACCAATTTGCCTGAAAAATAAAACTTTATTACATGGACGAACACGTGACATGAAAAATGAATCCAAGTCAACGTACCTCTAATTTAGCCAAGAATTCAGCTAATTTCAGTTCTTGATTAGTGGCATCAACACCGTCGCGGCCTACATTCGAAATATTAGCAGCTAAAGGATCACACGTATGGGAATCACCATATGCTTGGGCGATTATTCCGACGAACAGTATAACGCAAAAAGTTTTCATTTTTGATATATATTCTCTATAGCATGAAATTAAGATATGGTAAATTAGACCAAAGATACGCTTAAGTATTAAAGAAATAATGGCGAGGTGTGACCAAAAAATACAAAAAAAAAGCTCGGAAATTATTAACTTAAGTTACTTATGATAAATTTAATCTATTGTTCTAGGATGAATTTCGAAGCATAAGTAGCTACATCTTAATACGGAAAATAAAAACGAGAAAAATTTAAATCCTTAAACCAAACCTCATAATTAAATAAAAATTTAATAACGACCATCTACAGTAACAAATGGCGAATTTAAGTTTAAAAAAGAAACCCGTAACTTTACGCCAAGTCTTAGAAATGAATAAGCAAACATTGAACATTTTTTTTTTTTTTAATAAAATCTATAAAATAAGTTTTAAGAAAATGCAAAAATTTAAGTAGGTATCAATAATGCCAACCAAAATTTCTCCGATCGATCAAAAAATCTGAGAAATAATTTATCGATTAGATCTCACAAAATTACATTAAAATACCCTCGAATATTAAAAAAATGTAAAAAATATTCCACCAACCTTGAACAAAAAATTTCACAACACGTTACCGTTCACGTATGTTTCTGTTAGAAGGCAGAAAAATAATGGAAGATACGTGAAAATTTTCGGCATTTTATAATCATAGCATGACTATCGCAGTCATGTGATGGAAATCTGTTTTTCAGCTTTATTACCCAAATTTCAATTTTTTGCTGACGTTCTCAAGGATGACTCGATGCAAGAAGCGAGCTCTTGGCACCTGTGTAAATATTATTCGGCTGCGATTCGTTTGATGATATGATTCGAAAGATTTCCACCAATCAAAAATTACCGAATTGTGTTACCGTACTACGCAAAAGAAAACGTATTTTTCTGAGTCATGTTTTCATATGATACGCGTGCAAGGGTTTCGAAAACTAGGTTACACGTAATCAGAACTTAGGTACTGACGAATTCAGGTTTTACAAAATTTTGAAATTGATAATAATTTCCTAGGAAATTATAGCGTCTTTTTCTGAAAACCGTTACAAAATTTTCCAAATAAGTTAATAACTGGTGAAAATAAAAATATTTAAATTTTCGTATTTAGTAGAATTGCTGTTGTTTTGAATGACTCATACGAAACTTTACCATAGCGAATATTTCCTCATCTGTCTTTGTCACTACTTACGTTTTTATTTACTCAGCTTTTAAAACTTCTTGCTAGATGATTATTCATTTGGAATTTTTTAAAATCACAAAACACGTAGACTGATTGATCAAGGTTGAACGAAGTGTTAAATTGCATTGAAAAAATGATAGGTGTTTTTATCGATCGTAGGTTTTTCAATTTTTACCAATAAAAATAAATTGCGGTGGAATATTTTACATTATTTTGCATTTTCAGGAATAACGTCAGGTTTACCAGCAAACCAGCAAATGAAAAGTTTCTTTCTCAAACTTTATTTATCATAAAATAAAAACATTGTAACTACATTTTCAATCATCAAGTAGTTTTATTAAAATTTCTACAAACGAACTCTTCTTCTGGAGCATTCTTCGTTAAATTTGTGACAACTTTTTACTAGGAATAATTTCCTTAAAACGAAAAGAAAAATTACTTTAAATTATACAGATAATAATTTCAAATAATAATGGTTATCGTCAAACTCACTCGTAAAGCAATGAATTTGACACATGAAACCATTAAATCGAGGAATTTTTTTCTTTCTACTTCATTTTGAAAATTTTCTTGGTCGTGGAAATATTTGTAAATAATCTCGCCAACTCGCCTTTTAATTACAAGTTCGTTTTCTTCACTTAATGGAGGATACTGTGTGTTTTTCACAGCTTCAAGAAAAGCATCTAAGCTCACCGAAGGCGTACTTTCATCAAAAATCTGTAATTATTGCGAAAGAAAAAATTAATCTCTTGAAATCAGGATGAAGTCAAGAAATAACTTAACAAATACCTACCTTGGCGATCTCTGGTGAAAGAATCGCTTCACTTCTTCGTCCCTGAAATAAATTCATAATACGTAGTTTATAGATAAAAAAATTACGTTTCGTTAACAATAATAAAAAAAACCCTCACCAATCTGGTAAAAGCTTCTTTACCCAAAAAGTATCCAATAGATAACCAACCATCTCCACTGGAATACATGGAAGCTGTCTGATAAGCAAGATCTGCCATTTCCATGCCAAACATAACACCTCGATATTGTCCAATACCTGGAATAAATAAGCTGGCAGCTTTTGCTAAAGGTTTAGCGTATGAATAATATTTCACGAATTTATCTACGTATCCTTCTTGAGGAACAGTTTCAATTGGTATTTCAGTTCCGGTTTCATCCTGTTTGGAGTTTTCTTTGGATTGTTTTGAGTTCTCTTTCGAATGTTCACCATCTTCATTTTTATCAGCTTCCGATTTCTTATCGTGGTCGGAATTGTTTTTTTGCTCGGACGAGTCGCCTTTTTGTTTTGATTCGTTATCGCTAGCATCGTGCTCTTCTGCTGAGTTGTCTTCGTCGGAGTTTTCGTGGTTACTTGAATGATCATTCTTCTTAGAATGATCTTCGTCTGTGCGAGGATTCTCGCTTAGGTCGTTTTCTTTCTCCGATTCGTCATCGTGTTTGGATTTCACTTCGCTGTCACCGTTTTCGTCTGATTCGTTATTTTCGCTAGAACCATCTTCGTTGTTAGTATGCTTTTTCAACGAGTACGTTGATTCTTCGGGTGATCCTTTTTCGGAAGATTTTCTCACCAGCTCGTCGCCGTCAAATAGCGACAATGGGTTTTGGAAATCAGGCACGTATTGGTAAATACTGGGAACATATGATAAGCCACTCGAAGCAACGTTCATGATAACGTCATCGAAAGCTTCGGGATCTATTTCAAGTTGTCCGTGAGTCCAGCTGTCTATTTCCAGTGCACCAAGTGGCTTAAAAGATAGGTTTATCTGTGAAATATGAAAATATTAACCTGGAATATTCGATAATTACCGCTTCCATTTATCCAACATTGACTCACTGCCGGTTCACTATTCGTTTTTGATTGTTGTTTAGTGAATTTTTTAGAATAACTTTGAACCGAGTACGATTTGAATCGTCCCTGTGTCAAAAGTCATATAAAGATTCCGGTGATGAGTTCTTAGAATCACGATTCGTAACTATTATACCGCTAATAAGCTTTTACACATGTTTAATCAAAATACCTTTCATCGATAAGTAATCGAATTTATACCTACTTTGTTTTGACGCCTCTCATAGCTGTTTTCCGACGAACTATGTTTACGTTCCTCTTCATGAATTATAGTAGCTTCGCTTTCGATATTCTGTAAATTAATCGTATATACCATAAACGAATTGAAATTCACGAAAGAAAATTTCTCAAATAAAAGCAACGTATTGTGTTCGTAATCTTGAGCAATTCAAACACACTTAATAGAATTTGATAAGCAGTTTTTGAGATAACAAAAAATACACTTACATTGTGAAATATAAGCATGCAACATAATATCGCTAAATTCATGAGTATCATCGTTGTTACCTATTTCATTATCAAAAAAATACCTTCGACAATCATAAAAGCTTTTATCTAATCAGAACATTGAGTTCTAATTACGATACCAATTGTTCAAATATTTTTGGTAGTTTTATTCTACGGAATTAATTTCGGTTTACACAGCGTAACTTATGAATATTAATTAATTAAAATCGCCTAGAATCTGCGTAACAAGCTATCAAAGTAGTACGCAGATATATTTCGCATTTCGCAAATACACTCAAACTGAAATCGATTCTAATAAAAACAATAAATTAACATCGAAAACCAACTTTATTACACTACTTGACAATGAAAGAAAAAAAAAACTTACATCAAACTAAAAATGGTCAACATAAATAATTACTAAAATAATCGAAACGCTACTAGGAGCATAAATAAAACATGACACGAGCATAAAGTCCATCCTAAGTAAAATAACTTTGTTCAGTCGAAAATCTTCGGCTTTTAGCGTTTCATACATATTATTAATTACATACACAATACTATCACACTTTTCACGTTCTAACGATATAACTTTTTATTTTCTCAAAACAACTAGGTAACGTGAATATGACTTTTTGAAAACTGCAAAAAGTTATTACCAAATATATAAATAATAACGAGTGAATAATAACAAATTTTTCATATTGCTAAAATAAACGTGATTTAATTAACAATTGTTTTGATTTTGAAAAAAATGCTCGTCGTCTAAATATTTTCAAAGTATGAAATCGTATTGTCCAAGTTCTTCACATCCAAGTTTCCATTTTGGGAAACAAATTCTTCGGATTTTTCATTTTCGCCGTTTTTATTTAAAACATTTCGATTGAACGTCTTTCCGACGTTATTCTTCAATCCGTCGCGAAATTCCTTCGACATGCTTCTAGCAGTTAGACTATGAACCTGCGAAGATATTCACGATTAAGATATTTTCTACGCCTTTGTGTGGCTCATTTATTCAACTCACCATTTGATTTTTACTCGTTAGAGGTTTCTTAATCTGAAAATACACGTGAAAATTAGTTTTAAACGTTTTTTTCGTAGTAAAATTTATAACGAAAAGTTACGCCAACCTCTGGAATATTTGGTTGAGCGGAGAACTGTTTAGCTAATTCTTTAACAGATGGAAGACGTTTTCGTATTTCGACCTCTGGTTGTTTACGATCAGACCAGGATAGAACTCGGACTAGATTCGGCTTTTTAGGTTTATCGTCATGGTTGGCAGCAATGTTGGTGAAACCATTTTGCGATAGATTTTCATAACTCGAAGTATGCGTATGTTTTACGTTAATGCAATTCTAAAAATAATTACTAGGATTATAAATTCAGCAAAATAATAATAAAGATAGGAGGTGCTTCATTTTCTATTTTAGATCAGCGTATTTTAACGTCGCAATATATTAATGACGCATTACCTTATCGATTACGGTATTTGTTATCAATTTTTTTAAATGTATCTTGTACAAAAGCATCACCAAAAATGCAACGTAACATAATACAATTACACACATGGTATAATTCGAATTCGCAATTAAGCAACGAAATATTATAACGTCAATATACTCCACTAAAAGCAAACAAGTTAGCCAGATCACTTCCATAACGATTAGAATGATTTATACAACGGAAATTATTCCTTCCATTGAATAACGCGATTGTAACAAGTTCGCAAGTTTTTTTTGGTGAAATTACAATATTACCAAGTTGGTAAACATGATGGCTAACAAGGTTATTATTACATTTATGTATAAACTAAATAGAAAATAAATCAAAGATGGCGTAATTATTGCATAAATGAAATGTACAAGTGTTTAAGAACAATTTTTAGTGCATGTTTGAACGTTTGCACACAGCAAACGTTCATGTATTGAGGTTGTTACTTTATATTTTAGTGGATATAAAAATTCCGCACGAATCATTCGGCATTCGTTATCGTTACTCACCTCGTTCTTCTTTTCATTATTTTTATTCGTAGCATTTGTATTCACATAATAATCACGTTCATACCTGAAAAGAAATCGCTGATAAGTTGAATAACTAGTATAATTTTACACTCATTGATAATTACTTTTTGATATTAGGACGCAGAATTGATTCTTGAAGTTCGTACTCATCGCTAGCCGCATCATTTTGGTCACTGATATGCATAACAATAAAGGCAACGATCAGTATCATTCATTAATAAAATTTCAAAAAAATTAGGTAAACGAAAATTTTCACCTCATTGAAGAATGACATCTGTTGTACAAATTATCGTAATTTCTTTTCTCGATATTTTCTTTCGAGTAAGGATTGTTTGGTAAAGGAGCTGCATGTTCCCATTTGAGATGTTCCCTTTCAGCAATAGTACCTAAGATAGCAATTATTGAATAAAATTCGACCGTAAATATTAAAATAAATATTTAATTTAGAACATGGACATTCGAATCAAAATAATCAACTCCTATTCAATTTGAATAGGCAAAAATGCAAACATAAACCTGAAAGAAATTGTATATTCTTGAATTTCAAGGCATTCGACGTTTTGATACTGGCAACACTGCACTGTGAAATTCGAATTTCCGGTAATAGCTCATTACCGGACATTATATTTACCTGGTTTAGGTGGTTGAGCTAATTCATCGGTAAGACTAGAATTATCGTTTTTATTTAACGTTTCGGTGACGCCATTTTTTTGGTGATTATTAATCTGAAGCGCTTCGTTATTTCCATTACTATACAAGTAAAAGTTTGAAAACGTAAATTAGAAAAATATGACACAAATGTCAATAGGTATTTTGAATTTAACTAACATTATTTTTTCATGGAAATCTGGTTCGAGTTCGGTACCATTTAAATAATCGTTTTCAGGTTGAGTTTCCAACGATCCTTCACCTAAACAAGAATAAACAATTGGAAAACGAGATACTAAAATTTGACGTAAATTAACATCATACATACCAGAATCTTCTTGACCGAGAAAAATACTCTGATTTTTCGCCTCTCTGATACCAGTCCAAGGCAAACTATCTTCTTCACTTTGACACGGACTCAAACTGCTGAAAGAATAAACATCGGAAATATCTCTGGATATGGACGTGACGCCAGAACTATCTTGATCATGATCAGCTCCATAGTTTTCCGAATCTTCGTAATGTTTACCTTTTAAAGAGCCGGTATCGAGATTATTTTTGAAATCATATTTATAAATGTAGTTAGTTTTCGAATCGGTTTTATCGGCTGTGAAATGAAACAAAGAAATATTTCATTAATGAACTAAGCATTTTGTAAAATTCATGATAAAGCTTGAGCCTTTCACCAATCACCAAAACGTATATAAATGAATCACGATGATTAAGTACCCGATCATCCAAAGCGATCAAAGCGTCAAGCCTTACTTGCATTAATCACGATATAAAATACAACCTCCGACTTACTATCGAAATCAGTCAATTCTTCTAGAATGGAATCCGAACATTCGGACAGATCCGATGTCTCGTCTACGTCAACGTCGCCGATCAACGCTCTATATTTTTCAGACGGATTCGGTACCAGCATCGGGACCGATACTTGAGCGACTGTTTTAATCTTATGCTTTTTTTTCTTTTGAAATAACCAATTATCTTCCCACGAATCGACATTACTGACTATTTCCATAACGTTATCTTCATCGTAACTGTCATAACCTACTATACACCATTTTCATATAATTTTATCGATAATTTAATCAACATATGTACGTTCGCTTTCAATCTGAGTTTTGTTTTCGAACATCTAAATACCTTGAACTTTATAATTTACGTATATTTTATACGAAACATACACTGACCCAGCCCACCGCGCAATCAGCAGCATTACATGTGGCGAAATTCTCCTTCACCGTTTCCGGTATTGTTTTGTCAATGATAATTAAAAAACCCGTTGATGAAAGAATGATAGTGTCAATGAAATGTATTGCGAATGTATGTGTAAGCTCGGAAGATAAAGGACCATTGGATAAAAAAGTAAATTGAAATTACCGTCGACTACGTCTTTGCCGAGTTCAGGGAAATGAGCTCGATGACCCGCGTTCAAACTGAAACTTTGTAGACATTCTACAATCGAGTCGTTTTCGTCGTCTGATGATTGATACCTGGTGGTGATTTCTTCGATGTGTTCTTCAACCTGAGGAAATATTTCGGTGAAAATCGCCGTTATTTGATCATCAAAAATATGCACTTACTTTTAACGATACACCCGCTGGAGGACTAGAATTCCAAATATGATTATTAAACCTGTACTCGAAATCGCTGGTAATATCTGTACAAATAAAATCGTGAAATTACACAAACATAACTATTTGATACAATATAATCACTAAATTTGGCAACACTGTTTACCCAAATAGTTTTTTTTATCAATCTAATCAGGCGTTATTGCGTAAAGGATTTAATTATGCTCGATTAAAATAATGATGAACTTTTGATTTTTATTTCGACGAAGTGAAAAGTATTTAAGAAAAAGTGTAATTAAATAAAGAACTAATATGAGATGAATAATATTTACAAATTCCGTATCGAATACTTCAAATGACAAAATGACCATGGGTTTTTACTTTCGTAAATCATTTTCTAGTATAATTATTTATAAAATTTTAGTAATTCATCAGCTTCACCGTTTTCATCATTCCAAGTACCTAATTACTGAACTAAGGAGTCAGTAAAAAGTATTAGCTTCTTTTTATAAAACTTCTACATAATGTTAAAAATCTGCATTTTCTTTTCTCATCATAACTTGGATTCCACATAAACATCGAAACAGAAACAAAACACTCAACGAAGCATCCTGTCATTTCTTCCCTTACGATAATGAAATCACATTCAACCAAGTATAATCTTGAATAAAAAACACGATATATATTTTCAATTATAAATCACAACTCGTGCCGTAGAAAAGATCATCTTCCATACAAATCATCATTCCAGCCGAGTAACTTCCGCAGTACCCAGGTAACACCCTTACACCAGTTCCATGACCACACCTCTATGAAGTTCACGTTGAGTACCTCCAAGATACCGTTTCATTTACGGAGATTAATTTACGCATACCATTCATCCATAGAATAAATAAAATATCGAAAACCACGCGTAAAATCTCTTTTTACACATTCAATCTCGCAGCGAATACGTTGTTAATCTGACAAGTAAAACGTTACTGAAGCGTCTGCGAGGAAATAACATCGAAGGCGGAAGAAAGTAAACGTTTCGAGCAAAGAATACCGATAACTAGAAAGCAAGTACCAAAACCTCATCGAAGATGGAAAAATTAAAAGTGTTATGTACGATTTGAAATAATATGGGTCGAGAGAGCTCGAGTAGATATATAGAATTCTAAAACGAATCTATATTAACGGTATCGTTATGTACTGAAAAGCTAAATAGAAATTAATAACCTATAACGCGATACCTCCCGCAATACAGTTATTCTTTTTTAACCAGATACCAAATATAGATAAAACGGATGACACGTATTAATTATATAAACAGTATAGACCTCGAGATAGCGCATTTGATCGATCATCGAAGCGTGTGACTTACTTAAATCGACGTCGTTTGTAAAATGATAAGTTTCTTTTCCGTTTTGACATTTTAAAATGATCTGAAAACGTAAATGAAAAATTACATTGTCGTGGCATGAATTAACATGCGGCTTATCACTTTACTTTATTCAGCACTGCAGTTGATAGAATATCTTCGTAGCTTTGACCTTCTAATCGCGATTCGATCGATAATGGTCCTGATTCGTTATCGTATTCCTGTAAAAATACGAATTACTTTTAATAATGCAAAGAAAGTATTTTAAAATGATATAATTATGTAGATTGACATTGTGAAAGTTCACGTTTGAAAAGCGACGACTTTTTAGACGTTTGAAAATATTTCAATCAAATTAAACGTACGAATCGAAACGTGTGATTATCACGTTTACAAACAGTATCAAGTTTTGAGATTTCATTCGAAACGAGACTTCAAACAATGTTGCTCGCGTTGGAGACGGAAGCACTGAGAACTTAAAAGATCAAGAGCTAGCTTTTGAAATCATGCTGCGAGCTATAATGAAGATAATAGAGAAAACAATGGAACTGGATGTCCTAACAGACAGACGTATTTCAATGCAGCAAGGACGAAGCCTCGAGTGATCTAGTTTAGACAGCGTTTCTAATAAGATAATTCATTATGGATATCATGATAATGCTTCGGGGTGTCAGCACGAGAAAATTAAGATTTTTTAAATACGATAAAAAAAATTGGATAATTGAGTAAAAGCTGGTACAATTCAATTACTACGATAAAAATAACAAACGATTTGAAATTAATTTCAAGATGGAGATATTTTTGAAAAAGTATATAAATATTACTTATCAATCAAACTAAACCATTTTCACGAAAAATAATTTCTCGAAAAAAATTACAAAATTATTCGTCAATTAACCAATGCAATCTGCTCATACCACCTCTTCTAGCCATAATTACCGGTAAAGTAGGAACCGTCGGAGCTTTCTCGGAGACTTCATTAATGATATTTTTCAGCTGCACGTATAATTCAGACGGTTTGGCTGATTCGTTAGGTAATTGACCTTAAAAATAAAAATACTCGATTAACACGTTATCAAGGTATCATAGTATTTCCACATCGACGATACAAGTAAAAGTAATTACAACCTTATCAAATCTCTGAAACTGTAAACCTAATCGTATTTATGCAATCCACGGAAACGTTTTCGTTGACGAATTTTATTACCGCGTATTTTATTCTAAAATACATAATACATTTCACGAAATTACGAGCTCTTCGACACGATTCTCATTAGCTAAGTATAGGCATCGAGATCGAGGTATCTGCATTCCATAATAATTATCAAACTTATTAATCGTTCCACGTTTTATAGTTAATATTTTTTAAAAATCCGACGGAAACCACGACTTAATCCGTTTTTCTATTCTACGAGTATAACTCGAAGAATTCGATTTGAAATTAAACACAAGTTAATTCGGTAAAGGTTAAAAATCACGTTATGCAAATGTATATTTTTTATCGTTTTAAAATGATTGTGGCAATTTTAAGAATTTTTTTTCAAGCATCATTTACACACCAATTAATTTTTTCGAATTCGTTTTCAATCTCGTCTGCTCCTCGAAAACACCAAGTAGGTATTCGTTGATTGGTGAAAAAAATACCATTTTTGTATACTCCCAAGAGCAAGTAAAGGGTATTATGGTAAAATGGTGAAAAAAATAATTTTCAGCGTACGTGATTAGAAAGCATAGCACATTGCATCAGAAAACACATTACCGAAGATTTTTTCCTCTATTCATAGGTACTTTCTACCTTGAAAGATTATAATAGAATAATGCCCAATGATCTCGTACCCAGGTATACACCTGTAACCTTTGATAAATCGCATGCCGATTGTAATGCTATTTATTGTTTTGTTATTTGAAATCTACAAATATATTGAACGGATTGTTTGTTAACAATATCGGCATATAAAGAGGATTGTAATTTGTATATAATTTCCAAGCCCTGTAGTGGAATTAAGCTAATGATGCAAACGTTGCTTAATTCAAATTTATTTTTATCGTTATTCTTCCCACCGTAATAGTTCTGCGTTGAGCTACAGGTTGAAAAATTTAATTATACGTTTGATGAGATTCATTTCCAATTTTAGATAAAATCAGAGATAGATTTACTCGAGGTGGCGATTTGAAATTTTTGAAGAATTGCGGATTCTAAAATAATGAAATATTAGAGTTTTATAACGAATCAAATGGAATTAAATCGTGAAATACATTTAATAAACCAGATAAAACCTGACGATTTTTTTCAATGCAGATACGAAGTTGAAAAACAATTGTAACGTTGAACTCGTTTATTTTTTTTAAATTGAATGAAGAAAAAGAAGAAAAAAATAAAGGAACGTTTGAGTTATATAAAAAAATTGTGAATACAAAAAATCCGCCTAATTCAATTTACAATGATTTTTACCTCAATTTATCTACCAACTCATCACGAACCTCACAAAAACTTGACAACTGAGGAATTTTGTTCAACAATATTGGAAAATTCAGTGAAATTGTAATGGAATTTGAAAAAATACGAAAAAATTATACGGACAAAAAATGTTTATTATTAAATTTCAGATATTTTTTGTTTTGAAAATTTTTCGCTCAAGTCATCCCGAACCTCGTAAAAAAAAAAACCAAATTAAATAATTTCGTTCGCCATGTTGACAATATGACGAAACTGTGATGAATACGAAAAATTTATAGAAACAAAAAAAAATTCTTTATTAAATTTTCAACAACTTTTGATTCAAAAGTTTCCCCCTCGGGCCTCCCCTCCCCATAAAATCGTCCCATATGAATTCTATACACCACCAAACCGATAAAATTAAAATGAATTGCCATCTTGGACAAAGTCCAATATGGTCGTAATGATCTGTTTCAAGGTCACGCTTTCCAGGAAAGAATTGCTGGAAAATACTCAAGATTTCACCCTACAACTACTTATTCTGGACGCAAGAATAAACACACCTCAACAAACAGCGTCTCATGGATTACCATCAATCTAAATTTATCTAACGCCAATTATGACAAACTTACTTGTTGCTTTCGAATGCAAAGTCTTCGACAAAGTGGACAACACATTGGACAACTTGGAATGATACTCGGCGAAAATATTCTCATCTGTAACAAGCGTAAATTTTCATAAATACAACATAATTACGTACATCTTCTTCCAGCACGTGTTAATTACTACGGTGTTACCTTAAATCCGTAGTAAAATTTTTCGCCTAATTAATGGCACTTAGAATTTCCTGTTATCGGGATCATTAAAGCGTGTAAATTTGAAAAAAAAATCTTCGCTCGAATTACAACCACGCTAGTGGTATTTCCTGATCTACATAGCGACCTTTTCGAGATTTAAAAACATCGACATCGGTTTTATCTCAGGGTCGAGTAATTTTCGAGTATGTATTTTGTAATACGCAACCACGTAATATTCACGCGTTGTTGGTTTCACGCGTATTTTACCAAACTTTACATGCTGAACCGCGTGCGTATGCACGATAAAAAAAATAGGTAACGGAACGACGATATATTGGGATATCACCTCGACGAATGGCGATTCTCATACAAAGCATCGTGTACGAGCCCAGATCAGGTGTATGGTGCATGTAAAATCGTACTCACATTGTAAATCGTCTGATAAAGGTGTAAGCGGGACGTCGTCTAGGTTTTCAGAGATCAACGTTCCAATCAGGTGTTCCAAAAATTCTCGTATTTCCGCATCTTTTTCTGCAAATTAAACACGAATTAATGAGGTTCATTATTCGACGAGTATACGCGATAGAATAAATAATTATTTACCTGAACTCGATATCGAACTATTTGACGCCACCGTGATAGCTTGGTCTTTTAATATTTTCAACGTAACGATTCGTTTTTCAGAACTATAACCGGAAACGAAAAAAAATATGTTAGTTTAGCTTCACGTTTACTTTATCAATTGGTATTTTAAATGTCCTTTGTTATCAAAAACCAAGTAAAAGTATTGACACAAGTACCTAGTGAAAATTTACAAAATATTTCGAATACCGATTGTCTAGAACAATTTAAATTTCGCGTGATTATCTAACTAGAGAAGTAGAAAATTGAACTATTCTCAATGAACCGTGTTTCTAGATTACGCTCGTTATCGTTCGTAAAAAAAAAAAAGTTCACGAGAAATTAAATCTGACAAATTACGAGTAGTTTTTCCACGATTAACGATTCTCGATTAAGTACATGAACTAAATGTATTCGAGAATTACCTTGGCGTTGTCATCGGTGCTTTATTTACGTATGAGAGAATTTTTTTACGTTTTACGATTCATTATGATTTGTTAATTACACGAAGATAATTACGATTAGTTTCATTGAATAATATCGAGTTTGCTGCTCGTACGAGATGAAGTATGTAAAGGAGAAAATTCAGGAATTTATTCGATTAATAAAAAAAGTCTAAGGTAATTGTGAGAAAAAATTATCATCGTATGGAATCTCTCTATTTTTTTATACCGGGATAGTCATTGTTTTCAATTTCATCATAAATGTATTTCAGTTTAAAGCGTCGCTTGATTTCGTTCATAACAATAGATTAAATAGGATCGTCAAATTTGTTGAAAATAATAGACACATCGAGATAAAGTTACCGATTTATTAACACAGAATTGATCATCTTCAAGTAATCAAGTTAGTTGTTCCAGAATAATGAATCAACCATTGAATAAATCATTTGCAAACGAATGGCTCATTGAGAAAATGAATTAGGTGCCAAATGATATGTTTATGATCAAATTCCCTGTTAAAGTGAATCATTCGCGAACGAATTCATAGTTGAGGTGAATGTTTCTTGAACGAGTTTACAATTGAAATGAAGTACATCATTTGCAAATAGACATTCATTGACAACATGAATCATATAAGAATAATAGACTAACGAAAAAAATTGATCATTTCTAAATCTTTCATGCATAAAGAAATTTAAATTAAAAATTTAAGCTAATCATGTTTGTTTGCATAATGCATAAAGTGCGTAGAAATCGTTTCCGAATGAGATATTCATTCAAACTGATGAATTTTTCATCAATGAAATTAATTCATTCGCCGAAAAGAAAACCGTTATAAAAAATTAATTTTTCGTTATTTCAAATTTTCACTCGATTTTTGCAGGAAATTATCAGACACTTGCACATAAATAGAACCTTCCGCTTCAACGTTCAAGTTGAAACTGACATGTAGTAGCAACAAAACAATGACGACAGTGTGGCCAATTTGTGCAACAAAAAATAATACACGCTTTGAAGCCGTGTTAGTAAGTAACGACGGCACTTTGAGGGAATAAATCGCAAATATTACACCTTCAATATAAATCATCACTCCAAAAATTCTCTTAGTAATAAAGTACAATAACAGTGTTGCCAATTTGAAGACAAAAAAATTAGAAATCAAACAAAAAGCACATTTGACGAACTGCATGTTTTCAAAAATTGGTAAATATATGGTTCCACGTGTTTCTCTGTTCTCTCCTCTTCTGCTCCCCGAACCCCTTGCTTTTCAACTTTCATCCGGCTTTATAATTATGGAAACACGATCGACACAAAATATTATCTACGGATAGGAATAAAAATTAAAATACAGGAATCTGGTTCAAAAGAGAAAAAAACCAAGCAGATATGTATCTTCCGTTAGATTTAATTTCATCTAAGATGCTTTTTTTCATATCGAAACCCAGGCATACACAGCAAAGCTAGATCTATGTATCACGTACATTTATGCACGGCGTAGCACATAGAAAAGGAGTCGAATGGTGAAAAAGAATACATGTCACAAAATTCATACCAGTTTCGCAAACCGTTACTGGGTATTTTCATCATACACCTGAACCTGCACACAGCTACATGTGTTATGCGCATCGATAGATACCGCAACAATATCGTGAACGAGATGATGGGGAAAAAAACGTAGAATTTTTAATCACATAGGTGCGAGGGGTTTAAGGTTATTCCTATTTCCGCATAAGCGGTATTATTTTATACGTCATTATCTAAAGATGATCGAACGAGCGAAAGATAAAAGCTTTTGCGGCATTTCCCAACGTATTTCGTGAAACGATAAAATGATGACGCGTGCGTTACGCGTTCTTATCGCAACTCCATTCATCGTTTACATTATATAAACCCTATTCAAAGTATTCTAAAGGTGACCTGGTATTCCTAGATGGTCTTTTATTTCAATAATGATTTCTTTTTCATCGGCAAATACTGTAGAACCTCAGTAGCATGGACAAATAGTAATTAATACGACGATCTTTGTCTACAAAACGATCAAAAACACCTAAGCGGTGGAATTTTCTCATTAACGTATTGAAGGCGAGTAAATTTACGCAAAAAAATCCTCCAAATCGGATACGCGAGATAATTAAGGACGGCTTAAGTGTAGAAGTACCTCATGAACTAAATCACACCTTAACAATCGAGTTCGTTAACGTTTTCGATGCGTTTCCAAGTACGTCTTCGTGACTTTGTAATCGTTATAACGTAATTATTACCTCGGCGTATTTCTCAGCCGAGGTATTTTATGAGAAAGCACTAAAGCCACCGATGTCTTCGACTTTATAGATATTAATAACGTTACCACTCTTGAAACATTCACTAAATTATATGCTGCCAAATTGATCGCGTATTGGCGCAATATTAATTAGAATCTTGCTACCGTTTCCAGAGTCAAAATAACCTCGAATTTAGTTTCAATCATTCAGCTTTGATGTAATACGTTTTCATTATATTTCGATCAAAAATATAGTATTTAAAATTTTATTACGTAACGTTTTACCTCCGTTTTCAGACATTTTCAATCGTAAAGAAATCTTACACAGAAATTAGGCTACAAAAGCGATACCGACGACCCACCGGTAATTAATTCGTCAAAAAGTTCCATGCACCATGAACAAATAAATATTCATATTCGAACATAAAAGCAAATCAATATTCAGCGATTCAAAATCTATTAACAAAATTTATAAGTCGTCGGTTTCATTTCCGTTATCGAATTTATTTTTTTCGCTTTATTTCGAGAAATTAAAAAAGAAAATTTTTACAAGATATGATATCTTAATGGAGATACAGGCGATTTGTTTCAATTGAAATTTTTACGTAATTTCTTTTCATGATTTTTTTTTCTCAACGATAAGTCTATAAGCGATCAATGTAAATTGGCAATTTGCCGAAACTAGAAGATAACGTACTCGTGTTTATATTTGATTTTATAAAGTCGAGTAGAATTTTCGGAATAATTATATAAAAAATTAACGATTTTAGAATGTATTTATACCTTACATAATATAAATAAATCCCCCCTCAATTTTCCTGAATTTCAAGCCATGATAATCAAATTTCTTCTTCAGTACTTTTGGGCAAATCAAGTTGCACGCAATTTCGTCTTTTGAATTCTTTTAAAATTTAACGATTCCAGAATGTTTCCCAACCTCGTCAAACTAAATACCCCCTTCCCCCCCCCACACACACACTTGCAAACCAAATCTCTTTTTTGGCATTTGGGGAAAACCGAAATGGCAAAATTTTATGTTTCCTACAAAAAGTCACAAAACTTGAAAAATTTTGGAAAAACTCGAACCACAAAATTATTTTAAAAAACGTGAAACGTTGATGAATAAAAAAATTGAAACAATTCGAGACATTTTATCATTTTATCACATAAATCTCCAACTTCTGAGTGCATGTTTTTTGGGAGATATTCGTGTATGTCGTTGAAATGGTTTTTCGAAATATCCCATTAAGTCCACCTGAGGCTGAGACCCACTGAACTATTTTTATAACTGAACAAAATATGAAAAAATTGTCCGCGTTATTAAATGACTTGAAAATTTCCAAGTTCATTAAGGAATGCCGGACCCCCCCCCCCCACGATGTTGTTGACTATTGCTGCTTCGTTGATTGTATGAATTTCTTCGTTAATCGATTTCTTTAATTTTTAATGAAAGAGCTACTTATTCAAGGCTGCTTTTCTCATCAGTGTTACATTTTACGTAAATAACATTTATATGATAATTTGTAAGGAATTTGATGAAAAATATTTTTTATTATCATCAATTTTTTCGTAAACCCATTACATCTCGATCTGTGAGCAAAAAATTAAAAAATCACTCATTTGTCAATTCAGATCAAATAAAGTATAAAGTTTACTAGCGTTTTTCTCATCAAAGTTGCGTTCTGTGTGAGCAAGATTTGTAACTACAAGGAACATTTTTTGTTATTATCAATTTTTTCATAAACCCACTCCCCCCACCTCTTAAAATTCGTGTTGTAAAATGTCGCTTAACTGTCAAATCAAAAAAGATGCCATTTCGTAAGAACCCTCAACTTACATTTTTTATATTTTATTTCAATATATTTCCTAGGACTTCCTCTTCAAAAAAAAAAAGTGTCTCGTCAAATCATCAGGACGCGCAAAGTTCTTGTATCCCCCCCTCTCTCGTTTTATTAAAAGTAATATTTGGTTGTTACGAATATTTTCATTTTTTTTTTCAGAAAAAAATTGGTTTTCAATAGGTTGTGAAAATTATTCAGGAATTTCGGAACGTTTTTTAGTAATTTTCTTTCATGTACGATTGAGTAAGCGACTATAGAAAATTGAAGGATACGACAGATACGAATGATAGACGACTTAAGAACGTGTCTAGGATGGTAAATTTTCACTCTAAATTCGAGATTGTTTTTTCGTCTGTGAATGAGAAGACATAGAGGATGAATCGAGTTGACATAGATCGAATAAAAATTCCAAGTTTAAAATTGAACAATGTTTCGATAGAACTAATTGCTAATTACTGCACCAATAATGCAACAGTCTTAGAAAAACTTGCATAAATTATATTCAAAAAAGTCATCTAACCTTCAAGTATATTCAAATTAACGCTAAAATCATCAATACTTACGTTTTCACGAACCATTTCGCCGAACGACCAATCGAACTATCGAGCTCAGCTTTATTTTGGAAGCCGATTACTTTCTCATCCGTTTCATCGATCTTATTCTCAGCCTCCGAGAGCTTTTTCGTGCTGGAAACGAAAAAAACTACACTAAAGACGCCATCCGTACAACAAAGAGCATGTAATCTAAATTCTAAACGTAAAACTACCACAGAAATAATCACGCTTGTATCCGAACACGTGAGCAAATAACGTCACAGAGATCACCGCGTTGGCACTCATCGAGAGATCGATTTCCATTGAATTTTTACGACTTCGGCTTTTATTTAATACTAATGAAATACGACGATTAAAATGTCAATACACTCGAACAGGTGTTTATGTGGGTAATAACGCGAATCAACGCGCAATCGTAGTACCGTTTTTTTTTGTAAAAGTCGCAAATCTCTATAACGGTATAGAAACGTTTTACAGAAAACCCAAAGCCAAGAGGTAGAATTAAAGTATCATACCTAATCCACCATTTCCTCATGAGGTTCGATCAATCTGAGCAACAGTACTTCGAAATAACAAGATATGAATAAAATCAAAAATAACCACGCATTTCCTTGCGACGGTTCGTATTTAAAACCTTCTTGAAAGAAATAATCAACCGATACTGGCACCAACATTTTATTTTAGAAAACGTGTCGTCGTTACCGCGCGTGAAAATTCGTCACCAGAATTGCGTCGACATGGTAAACACACACTCGAAAACCCGATCGGCAATCGCGAATTTCGTTTTTGTAAATGTACGACGAGTGTTGCAAAAAATTGAAAAATTTATCGAATATTGTGACTTTCACCGTACGTTGAAAAACTCCAAATGAGTTAATTTTTCGTACTACTAAAACGTCTCTCTCGATGAATATGAACGCAAAGTAGAAGGGTGTTTTACATAACACTTTACCATTATCATTACTTTTGATCGGTTGCGTATTGTGTAATGAAATTATACGCTACCGCAGATACCAACATTGTATTAATGATGATATAACGAATAGCTAATGTATGCATATATCACCTGCCAGCATGCCACAACCACATACACGCCAGTTCGCATGTAACAAAGCACTACGCACGCATACATATGCATAAAAGTATTGATTTCATCGGTGACGAGAAAGTGTCGCGAAACTTACAAGGGGCTCGGGTATCGAAGGATTTTTCCAATCATCTTGATCGATGTTTGAATCGGTGTAGAATGCCGACATAGCCTGTCGATATCAACGATTTGGTTCAAGTTCAAGAGGAAATGGAATTTTTTTTTCGTGTACTCGTTCGTACTTCGTACCGGTTTTAAGAGCTGACTCGAGTGATTTGTGATGACTCATGAACATATCTGTTGTTTTTATGAAAGTAATGGGCTTTAGGTGTGGAAAAATTTTTCAAAAAACGAGAAAAACTGCTTTTTATCGGTTCAAAATGCGACGAGATTTATGATTAAAGAAATATTTATCTAGCAATTAAATTAATCAAAGTACATAGAAGTATAATAGTTGAATTTTAAGTGGGCAACAATCAGAAGACCTTCTCAGAAGTTTAGTAAAAAAATTCCAACAAAAAAAATTAAACGCAAAAAATTTAAAAATTACCATTTTTAAAAATAAATATACCTAACAGCTGGATAATTTAAGCTCATTTTTTAGAAAGTATCCGAAAATCGTGCAATACTGAAGATGGAAATTTTATTCGTGCAAGCAAAACAGAAAATAGTAATGTTACCAACATATATTCACTGAGGATAAAATTCCCAGGTGAATCTAAATAACAGATCACATGGTACATTTCTTCTTTTTTTGGATATTTTTCTCCATTTTGAATTATTTTATTAATAATTTCTTAAAATAATT
>QBDW01001958.1:0-12887 GCA_003261595.1 Maconellicoccus hirsutus
TATTCAAAATCGGTAAATGAAATTGAAAAAAAATGTTTTTGAAAGAGTATACCGCTTCCCCTGCGGCCCGGAGGTTAGGCTAACATGCATACATAGACTCAATTTATGTTGCACAGTTTCTGGGTTGAAGGCCTTACTTCTACCCCGGAACACCCTGTATATTAAAAATGTGAACATTTCCAAGCGAATTGCAACGTTGCAAGTTCGAGCGAGCACAATATAAGAGAAACTTTCCACATTTATGAAACAATTTAGGAAAAAAATACAAGTCAATCACGAACCACAATCAAGGAAAGTCCAATTTCGGCCACAAATTACTCGCACTTTTTCCTTCTTTCATTTCTGAACCATTTTCGCTGACAAATTCTCAGCATCACAAATCATCAATCGATCAATTTCAATCACATCGTAAACACGAAAAAAACCTACAAAAATTTAGTTGCTACGCAGGAGAAAAACCCAAACCGATATCTTATAACTTTTATCAAAAAAAGGGGCGACCGAATACCCATCGAAAGTTACAAAACAGAAGGGAAAATAACCCTGCTTGTTCAAGATGTTCCTCAGATACTGTCGTAACAACATTAAAGTAAACTTCTTCGATTTATCTATAAAAACCAATTTTATTTGTGGCCGCGAAACACCACCATAATCGGAAACGGTCTGGAGGTAAAGAGAAAATACTTGTTTCGATATTGAAAGTGGAAAATGCTCGACTGGTTACATTTCACGATTAAACAAACAAACGCGTCTTCGTTTTTTCGTTAAGTTTTTTAACAACGCGAATCCTCCTGGATTCTTTTCGTTTCGTCGACGACCTTCATACACACACGACAACTTAATAACAACGTTCGGACAATCTTTTGAAAATATAACGCCAGATCAGTGTTTTTGACAGGATTTCACTTAATCTTAGCTGGTGTCTTTGTGAAACGGTACACTCGGTACAAACTCGTTTCTTCTCTTTGGATCGCGCTCCGTCGTCCTATAAAAAAACATTAATCTTGACTACGATTACGCGAATTATTCTTCGAAAACGTTCTCAGCCAAAAATAGCATTAATGGAATTAAAAACTGAAGCGAAAAAAATTCCAGTATGAATATGAAATTACGACGTTAATTTTTTCCCCAGATATAATATCTCAAAGCCAACCATCGTCGGTGCTCCAATTCTTTAACAACACTGACATAAAATAAGTGGTTAACATTAAGTTTGTTTTAAGCTAATTTTTTTCACCATGGAAATCCGCTATACAGACGAGATGCTTTTAAGCTTCTTATCGTTATTTTTAACGGTAGCGCGATTTTAACGCAGACTTCGGCGAAGGAATTTTTCAACTATACTAGGTGCTTCATCGCTTCGATGGTACCGCAAAAAGAAGTGCCATTCTTTAGCACCAAAAAAGATGTTAATTATACCAAGTGTTGCTCAGATCACCGAAAACGAGGTACTTGAGTTGTTGAAGAAAAAAGAGATATAGTTTCATTGTATAGATTCAGCATCACGACGATTTTTCAAAATTGGAAATGAAACAATTAAAGCGACATCGCCCGCGCTAACAACGAGCTACTGATCCACTGCAGTGTTGCCACCTTTACCCCTTCTAGGCCAACACGCCTCCAGCAAGTTGACACATGAGCTTCGATAGGCAACACGAGAACCACTCTTTATTAAAAATCGTATTCAACGCTTCGTTGCATGTACCTTTGATAAAACGAAAACAGCTCCAAGAAGTGTTCATAGAAAACCCAAAATTGTAAGTTTACCCCAACACGAAGCAAAGTCGCTGTTAAAACTTTTAAAACAATCTACAAACGAATCTCCCTCACAATGACCTACTTCTTGAGACGATAACACTGCGAGAGCATCGTCTGCAAATTAAATCCTCAAAAGGAACTTGAAATTGCTGGAAACCGACCTGAAATAAATACATCTTTTGTCTGCTCCAAGATAACAATACATTAATCGTATTTCCAACAAGTTTATCCTTGTGTGGAAACTTGCGCAGCATCCTAGCGTCCTCGTTTAAACTACAATCTCATCCTAAACTGGACTAAACGTATGAAAAACTGCATTACGTAGTTAGGGTCTTATGCAAAACAATTCATCAAGCCATGAATACGAAGAAAAGTAAAATTTATATTTAATAAGCCGAGTCGCTTTGTAGCGCTTTTAATTTCACCGCGTTCGCCGCATTAGCGGAAAATATTCTAACCCTTGGATTTAATATACCTTCGAGTTATATTCGCAATTCGTTGTATATTATTTTACGACATACATAATGAATTAGATTCACTTGTACAATTTCGGTATAATTTAAACGTGATACGGTGTTGCCGCGTTTAAAATGCTGCGAAAGTTTGTATCTCAAGGTCGACTGTAGCTTTTTACATTCGAATGTTGTTATAATTACAAATCCAACTGTTAAAACCGTGTACTTTTAAAAATTTTTTTTCCTTTCAACCATTTAAAAAACTACATGGTCTTGAACCATCACATTTCAGCCAACTGCGAATACCATTGCACATGTATTTGACATTTTTAATGTTATTCGTTTTGCTATTACATAAAAAAACCGCCATTTTGTATACCCATTTTGAAAAATAAACTTGGAAACTTTTCAAATATTCTTTGATACTATGTATATTCTTTTTCTTATTTTTTTCTACCTTTCAAATTGCTTAACTCTAGACATGATCATTTTACAAATAACGTTATTCTCAAAAATAAGTTACCTTCTCGTTATCGAAAATCTTTGATATTTGAATCTAATTTGACGAAGGTTTCCATACAGACATAATCTCTGGCAACGAACAAAAAAACTAGTAAAAGTCACGTATGATCTTTTATTGCAGAAAATTTAACGTGTTTTTTCTCTCATCTTTCCTAGCTGCGTTTCTTTTATCGTAAAATGATATCATTTCGCGAAAAGCTGAAGTTAGCGTTATTCCTTCCTGCGAACATTTACATCTGATAACGATATTGTCACAAAGGCGCAAATACCGAAAAAAACAATTCCTCTCAATTCGCATTTCCTGATAAACTCGTACTTTTCAACGATTTTTAATGATCCGAGTATTCGCGAAACGAAACGTGCACGTTTCGTCGTATAAAAAACACCCGCCTGATGCAAATTCCACTCACGCCAGCGTTCCAATTACGATATCGGAAGGTAGCGAAATTTCTCCCAAGTCACACACCTTTTACCAATTGCTCAGCATCGGATTAATTCAAATGGGCGATGGGATTTTCTGTTTTAACATCTGATACGTGCCGTACATTTCCTCATTTCG
This sequence comes from Maconellicoccus hirsutus, assembly GCA_003261595.1. Classification (NCBI taxonomy): domain Eukaryota; kingdom Metazoa; phylum Arthropoda; class Insecta; order Hemiptera; family Pseudococcidae; genus Maconellicoccus; species Maconellicoccus hirsutus. Next base: position 3,295 of record QBDW01001958.1, read on the forward strand.
GACTTGGGTTTTTTTCTCGTCAAAGAACAGAAGGAAACATCTCGTTCTGGGTGGAAACAACGTTGATGTATTTTCTCGTCATATTTTCGAGAATAAAAGAAACTTATTTTGGACATGATTTGATTCCGAAATGTTGGAAATCTCGTGGAAAGTTTTCTTAGGGAGGGTTAAATTTTAGAATTTTTTTCGTATTGCTGTAAATTAATTTATAGAAATGTATTCGTTTTGTACTATTAAAGAATCAGCTTGAGTACAAGTCCGCAACACAGTGTGACATTTCATGTCACTTCCAACAATGATATTCATCAGAAGACACCATTTCACGTCACATGCCACTCGTAACCATGACAAGTAATCACGTCACGTGACAAGCTATCATGACACGATCACGTGTCACTACTGACTATGACGCGTCACCATGAAAACATCGTGACATGTTACCATAATAGGTCATCACTCAGGTTAACATGACCTGTTATGATAACATGATCACGAGGTATCACCACGACAACATGTCATTCAACATATCATCAAGACATGACAATATGTCACTCATGACCATGACACTTGACAATTCCAACATATCACATGTCAATCATAGCAATACTATGTCACTATGATAATGACGTCATCTATCACTCATCATGATACGTTACTGTAACCAGTAACGCAACCAAAAATTTTCTACAGAGGGGGCTAGAATTTCCTTATAACTTCAGTATCTATTTATAGGTGGGTGCATACAAACAGTGCCGGATCAAGGTATTTCACGCCTAAGGCAGTTTTTTTTCGTGTCGCGAAAAATTAGGTTTTTTTTAATAAGAGGGAATTCCTCATTTTCTCCCCATAGCAAAATTCAAATAGAAAAAATTGGAAACAGAAGAGAAAAAATTGTCAAAGCGGAGCGAAGCCCCCTTCCCCCGGTTGCGACACTAAATTGTAACAACGACGTGTCATCTACAAATTGTTATGATGACGCGAAAATATTTCTGCTTCTTTTCAACAAAATTACGCTCACACATTCACCTATTACTGGTGCAACACGAATAGATTGATGAAAGATATGCTTAAAAACGCAAAACGTTATTTAAATATTAAAAAACCAATCTACATTTGACTAAAATATTTTAAAATTTTCAAAATTGTCGAAACGTCGTTAAAATCTAATTAAAACCGTTAAGCATTTGGCTGAAATTATGTAATAACAGTCAAAATTATGTTAAAACGGTATAAAATCAACGAAAATTCATTTAAAATCGTAGAAAATCACTCAAAATAGCAAAAGAAACGTTAAAACTCTGTCAAAATTGCCTAAAATGCACCAAAATTTGTTTAAAATTGTTAAAAATCACTCAAAATAGCATAAGAAACGTTAAAATCTTGTTAAAATTGCCTAAAGTGCACCAAAATTTGTTTAAAATTGCTTAGAATCACGCAAATATGCACCAAAACGGTCAAAATGTGCTAAAAATTGTTAAAAATCACGCAAAACAGCTTAAGAAACGTTAGAATGTTGTTAAAATTGCTTAAAATTGTTAAAAATCACTAAAAACAGCATAAGAAACGTTAAAATCTGGTCAAAATTGTCTAAAATGTTCCAAAATTTGTTTAAAATAGCTTGAGATCACGCAAATATGCACCAAAACAGTTAAAATGTGGTTAAAATTGCTTAAAATTGTTAAAAATCCCGTAAAACAGCATAAGAAACGTTAGAATGTTGTTAAAATTGCTTAAAATTGTTAAAAATCACTAAAAACAGCATAAGAAACGTTAAAATCTGGTCACAATTGCCTAAAATGCACCAAAATTTGTTTAAAATTGCTTAGAATCACGCAAATATGCATCAAAACACTTAAAATGTGACTAAAATTGTTTAAAATTGTTAAAAATCACGCAAAACAGCATAAGAAACGTTAGAATGTGGTTAAAATTGCTTAAAATTGTTAAAAATCACGTAAAAAAGCTTAAGAAATGTTAAAATCTGGTCAAAATTGCCTAAAATGCACCAAAATTTGTTTAAAGTTGCTTAGAATCACGCAAATATGCATCAAAACACTTAAAATGTGACTAAAATTGTTTAAAATTGTTAAAAATCACGCGAAACAGCATAAGAAACGTTAAAATGTGGTTAAAATTGCTTAAAATTGTTAAAAATCGCGTAAAACAGCTGAAGAAATGTTAAAATCTGGTCAAAATTGCCTAAAATGCACCAAAATTTGCTTAAATTTGCTTAGAATCACGCAAATATGCATCAAAACACTTAAAATGTTTTTAAAACAGCATAAAATCAATGAAATTTTGTTTAAAATCGTAGAAAATCACGCAAAATGGCATAAGAAACTCTAAAATCTTGTTAAAATTGCTTAAAATCTAACGAAATTGCACTAAAAACAGTTGAAATGTTGTTAAATCGGTCAAAATTTACAACATTTTGCTATTTTTGCGTGATTTTAAGCACTTCTAAACATATTTTAATACATTTTAGGCAATTTTTACAACATTTTAAGTGTTTCGATGCATATCTGCGTGATTTTAAGCAATTTTAAACAAATTTTGATTGATTTTATGTTGTTTTAACAACATTTTAACTGTTTTCTCGCATATTTGCGTCATTTTAAGCACTTTTAAACATCTTTTGTTGCATTTTAGATAATTTTATTAAGATTTTAACGTTTCTTGCGCTATTTTGAGTGATTTTCTACGATTTTAAATGAATTTTCATTGATTTCATGCTGTTTTAACTACATTCCAAGTGTTTTGATGCATATTTGCGTGTTTTTAAGCAATTTTGAACACATTTTGGTGCATTTTAGGAAATTTTGATAAGATTTCAGCGTTTCTTAAGCTGTTTTGCGTGATTTTTCAAAATTTTAAGCAATTTTAACCACATTCTAACGTTTCTTATGCTGTTTTGCGTGATTTTTAACAATTTTAAATAATTTTAATCACATTTTAACTGTTTTGATGCATATTTGCGTGATTCTAAGCAATTTTAAACAAATTTTGGTTCATTTTAGGCAATTTTGACCAGATTTTAACGTTTCTTATGCTGTTTTTAGTGACTTTTAACAATTTTAAGCAATTTTAACAACATTCTAACGTTTCTTATGCTGTTTTACGGGATTTTTAACAATTTTAAGCAATTTTAACCACATTTTAACTGTTTTGGTGCATATTTGCGTGATCTCAAGCTATTTTAAACAAATTTTGGAACATTTTAGACAATTTTGACCAGATTTTAACGTTTCTTATGCTGTTTTTAGTGATTTTTAACAATTTTAAGCAATTTTAACAACATTCTAACGTTTCTTATGCTGTTTTACGGGATTTTTAACAATTTTAAGCAATTTTAACCACATTTTAACTGTTTTGGTGCATATTTGCGTGATCTCAAGCTATTTTAAACAAATTTTGGAACATTTTAGACAATTTTGACCAGATTTTAACGTTTCTTATGCTGTTTTTAGTGATTTTTAACAATTTTAAGCAATTTTAACAACATTCTAACGTTTCTTATGCTGTTTTACGGGATTTTTAACAATTTTAAGCAATTTTAACCACATTTTAACTGTTTTGGTGCATATTTGCGTGATCTCAAGCTATTTTAAACAAATTTTGGAAGATTTTAGACAATTTTAACGAGATTTTAACATTTCTTAAGCTATTTTGCGTGATTTTTAACGTGGATCTTCTATTTACAGGTTAATCTGCATGATATTGCTTATAGAAAAAATTCTAATCTCGACTAATCGATGGATCTGAACCAAAATTCTCTTACCAGATCTAACGACTTGGAAACCCACAAAACGATAGTTTCCCGAATACGATACCGATTAAATCATCAATCTTGGCTTGGTTGATAATACCACATTTCATAACTACCATAATCCCACTTCTTCGTACAATACGAGCATTACTAGAAACAATTACGAAATGGTACCGAAGAAAAACCACCACATAACCATACAAGCTGACATTAGCTATTACATATCAATTTCCATGTATCAAACGTAACCCTCGGAATTATCACCGATTAAGCTTCGAACCTCGTGCGCAAATTGAAAACTGCGATTTCTCATGGTAGCCGGTGCCGAAGGGCAGCGGTCAAATTTCGAATATTTTCTGCGTAATAAAACAACCACGACGAAACATTAAATCAAGCATCACATCGCTTTCGTATATATCGTACTCGTATTCCGAACATAAAGGCAATTACATTGTTAAAACAAATTGAACATTTTTCCTACCGTATAAGACGACTTTGAAGCGGAATAATCTTCTCTCGAATACTCGGTCGGAATGATAATTCGTAGAATTGGAGATTTTCTCAACTAGTACAGCGACGTTTCCTATTGTACATAAACGAACCTACCCTACGGGGAACAATTTACCGCTTAACTCAAGTACTCCATTTACTTACCACCACACTAATGCTATTTTACAATCGCTATGACATACTAACCAGCCGATACGCCAAGCTGTTTTAACTACTTCGATTCCCATATCAGCTCTACATCGAAAAACTGCTTACGTCGTAAGTAAGACTTTTTAAAACCATTAGTATCCTTTAATGATACATCTAATGTGAACCTGTCCTTTATATACCTTCCACCCCAACATTTTTATCGCTTCGTTAGACCGTACAGAAATGCCACATCTTGAAAAAAAATAATCAACTTCTTTTCTCCGTTAATAATTCAACGCGGTAGCAAAATTTCCTAGTTTCTTTTAACCGCAATTAAAATGTAAATCGAAGAGAGTGCTTCAATACGAGGAATTTCTGTATCTCAATAAAACCAGAAGGTTTGATATGTTTATAAGTGATAATGCCATTTTCAACCTTTTAACTAGCATTAGGGTTACTTTTTTCCTTACTTATCTTTCACGTGCCAAGGTAATTTACGATTTTGTTTCAATGGCGAAAATTTATAGCTTTTTTTGCAATCTTAAGCAATATTCCACGAGATTTTTAAAAGATATAGTTCTTTTTTTAGCGAGAGCAAATCACATGTTGGCAAAATAGCAACTGTCAATAACACTAAGCGGCTTGCTACTTCTTGTTTCAAACGTCTTGCTTATTTATGTAAAATAAAAAAATGTCAAAATTTCCCTTTAACCGAAATCAACACATTTATTTTTAATTTTGATTTTGTACCCTTCAACCCTTATTTCCCTTTCTTGTGCGCGCATCGTAACGGATTGCTTAACTTCGAAATCAAAATTTTCTATTAAAAAAAAAACTCGAGAAAAACACCAAAATAATTTTGTAACAAATTATTTACCTACATCGATTAAAAAATATTAATAAATTTAAAAAATCATTTCAAATGCGTTAAAATCATCACCTAAACTATAAAGAAACACTTTCTGTTACAGATAACCCATTTCAACCTACCAAGATAACTAAGAAATGGCTGCATTTGTAGCGAAAGCAGTAGTCGGAAACAAATTAAACGCGGTCAAAGGTAAGTTTCAACTCACAATGATGAAAATTTCGCCATAATTTCGCATCAGGTTGTTCCTAATTGAACACTTCACCAAGCTCAAAAACTTCACGCCAGTTTGCAAGTCATTGAAAATTAAACTCTCGCATTAACGCGTTAAGCATCCTTCGTAATCCATCTAGACCTTGAGTTTCGCACGTCAAATACAATATTAAATACACATAACGACGCATCCGTCGTCGCAAAGTTTAAAAAGCTTTTAAGAATTAAATAAATTCGGAAACTGTTAAAAAATACATGATCAATAAAAGCATAAACCTATACAACTTACCGCTTAAGAATTCTCACAACTAAGCAACTTCGGAACGACACGTACGTGAACTTTCTATCTTTGAATTGCCATTTGCGATATTTTCAACAAATCTTTGTCCCGAAAACGCCATTCCGTAATTATCTGCAAATTATTTAACATTCAGAGGTTGCAATTTTAACATTTTTAAATACAATATTCGCGTTAAAACGTTCCGCAAATGAGGGAAGAAAATTATGTTTAAAAATTTACCGAAAATATTGTCAAATTTGTTGATTTTGGTTGGACACTTTGGCGTGTACATTTTACAAGATGAAATATTAACCGAGTAATTTACCTACGTAATTTAATACTTCCATAAGTACGGCAATTAAATCATTAGGGAGAATATAAATTGCTCTTGAAGAAGAAATTTTATCTCGTTTGTAATTTAGTTGCTTATATTCGAATTCCACTTATAAATGTTATCTCTATTTTATAAATGTAAAAAAAATCCTCAACGAAGTCTTCGTCGTATTCGATTAAATCGTGAAGATATTTTACAGCGCATTTGATCGTTCAATTTATCACCTTCGATTAAATAAAATATTCCTCGTAACAGAAAATCGATCTGTGTAAATTTCCGAACGAATTTCTATTTCAAATATTCGATTAGCGTTCGATTCATCATTCAAATTCCACCTTAATTCTACCGCACAATTATCACGAAACGTCGAGAAAAACCGCGTCCTAATTAATCGATAAATTTCACCAATTTATCATCTCGTTATAATATCACAAAACTCACTCCAGTAATCATTTCTCAAACGTCAAAAAATTAAAATCGATATCTTCCGTGAAACTCTCAACTAAACCCATTTCGTCTTCTCGTCAAAACTTCACCGTAGCTTTCAAAACGATATTTTTGATAACCTCGTCGTCCGTAGCTTTGGAAATATCGTTTTTACAAGGCCATTCGCGATATGACCAGCAAACTATGACTTTACAGTTTCTCGACTTCCTTTTTTAAAGCGGTTCTTACAGATGAGAAAAAAATTCAAAAATCATCGCCGCGGAAAAACGTTGATAACGCATCATTCCAGTTATTCAGGGTTCGCTCGTCGTTTATAATCGTACTTCTGAATTTCTTTCATTCGACGCGAGAGACCTGTCAGAATTTTTTTCCTTCAACCGTCGTTAAATTCAACGCGAATACGTAACAACGCCGCTAGTCGGTTTTGGTTTTTTTGTATTTTTCTACCGGAATTTTTTCTTTCTGTGAAAAAGCAGTTTTAGGATTTACTTGAGGATGAATGGCTCGAAAACTAGACGTCTGAGTGATTAGGCACGTCATACGATTTTATTTCTAAGTAAAAATATTTCGTTGCGTAGGTGATGACGCAGAGTATTTTGAATTATTTTTATAATTGTCCTTTGTAAGAAATAAGGACGTCAGGATATCCTCAATCATGATAAATGTCCTCATGACAACGTGCAATGCTCATGAGTGATGGTTTTAATATGATCATGTCATGATAACATGTCACAGATGGCAGGTTATTGTTATGGTGACATATCATTATAATGAATGATACATAGCTGTTGTCATGACGACGTGTCATGCTCATGAGCGATGATCTTGATTTTTTTAGGTCATGATAACACGTCACAAATGACAGGTCATTGTTATGGTGACATAGAATGATCGTGAGTGACATACGATGACATAAGTTGTTGTCATGACGATGTGTCATGCTCATGAGTGATAATATTGATATGTTCCGGTCATGATAACAGGTCACAAATGACAGGTTATTGTTATGGTGACATATCATTATAATGAATGATACATAGCTGTTGTCATGACGACGTGTCATGCTCATGAGCGATGATCTTGATTTTTTTAGGTCATGATAACACGTCACAAATGACAGGTCATTGTTATGGTGACATAGAATGATCGTGAGTGACATACGATGACATAAGTTGTTGTCATGACGATGTGTCATGCTCATGAGTGATAATATTGATATGTTCCGGTCATGATAACAGGTCACAAATGACAGGTTATTGTTATGGTGACATATCATTATAATGAATGATACATAGCTGTTGTCATGACGACGTGTCATGCTCATGAGCGATGATCTTGATTTTTTTAGGTCATGATAACACGTCACAAATGACAGGTCATTGTTATGGTGACATAGAATGATCGTGAGTGACATACGATGACATAAGTTGTTGTCATGACGATGTGTCATGCTCATGAGTGATAATATTGATATGTTCCGGTCATGATAACAGGTCACAAATGACAGGTTATTGTTATGGTGACATATCATTATAATGAATGATACATAGCTGTTGTCATGACGACGTGTCATGCTCATGAGCGATGATTTTAATATGTTCACGTCATGATAACACGTCACAAATGACAGGTCATTGTTATGGTGACATAGCATGACCGTGAGTGACATACGATGACATAAGTTGTTGTCATGACGATGTGTCATGCTCATGAGTGATGATATTGATATGTTCCGGTCATGATAACGGGTCACAAATGACAGGTTATTGTTATGGTGACATATCATGACCATGAGAGACATACTATACCATAACAAGTCATTATCATGATGACGTGTTATAGTTATGAATGACATGTGATATGCAATGACATGTTATGATAAACGTCGTTTGGAATGATCAAGTGTCATGGTTATGAGTGGCGTAATCATGTCTTAGTGATATGTCCAATAGCATGTCATGGTGACATCTCGTCCCTCAATAATGACATTATCTTTTATCATGATTATATGTACAACTACATATCATGATGATAGGTATGATGATGACATGTGATAATGAATAATGACAATATGCTGATTTGTCATTTTTTGTCATCATTAAATGTACAACCACGTGTCATGATAATAGGTAGGGTGATGACATATGATAACAGCGACCTGAAAATGTCCCTGTGCATTTTCCTGCAAAAATCGGTTATGCAACCCACTATCCCTGTACTTCCGTCTAACTGAACAAAAACGCTACTCGTCAACCGATGCCAGTGTTACCACCTTGGCAGTAGTACCATCCTATCCCCTTACATAACCAAAATAGGCTCCTACATATTCAAAAAAAAACACCCAAAAAAACTAAAAATTTCACAGTCACTGAAATCAGTCTACACCATCTTCACGGTGGAAATTTCCTTCATCCAAATCAATGTTTTAAACTATACAAGCATTCGCTGTTGGTAAAATATCGCAAACATTCCACATTAGAGAGAAACGCGCCTGCGAAAAATATCGAAACGCACATAAATATGAAACTTAATATTACGTTCGCGTTTATATTTAAACTTAAATATTAGTTAATATCAAAACACGGTAGCATACGCTGATAAAATATGTAAACAAAGCGAATAAAATTTCGTGTTCGCAAACGAACCCCAGACCCGTCAGCGTTTTCGAAATATTATGCAAATACCGCTAAACGAAAATTTTGTAATTCGAATATTTTTCAATTTATTAGACGCGGAAACATTTAAAATTATAAATTTCGCGAAAACCCTTTGAACCTAAGAAGAGGCTAAAAAAACACCAAACGTGTTTCCTATCGAGGTACTTTGCCTGTAGTTTTTCGCACATAACCGATGCATCACGTCGTCACGTATAATATCTCTCCTCTATACGCCAATTTGCTTCAAAAAGTAGCGAATTTTAAATCCCAAAGAAAAAATTTATATACAGGTTTAGGTACTTTTCTATTCTACTTCTTTCGCCATTTATTTATTTCGTTTTCTGTTCTTTTTTTTTTATCTTGGTTTTTTTTTTTTTTTTTTTTTTTTT
>QBDW01001959.1:0-12247 GCA_003261595.1 Maconellicoccus hirsutus
CAGAAGGTGCGATAGTGTATAACCATTTTATTACTCTTCCTATGATTTTGTAAAGTGTACTAATAGTAATATCAAATCTATCCGCAACATCTCTGAAACATGAACTCTGATGTCCAGCAAACCACAGAAAAACTAAATCATGTTGTTCTGCCGATGTAACGTCCTTACCCGAGGTGTCTGCCATTAAAAATTTTTCAAGAATAGAATGAATTTTATCTACTTTCAACATTTGCCAACACTGAAATGAAAAATACCCACCTCTCAATTTTTTAAACAAAGCAGATTGTTCAAATATATAGATTAATGGATAGCAAACGCTTCTCGACAACCTGAAATGCATGATGAAATCGTGCTTTTGATGGGAAGCAACAATATTCTCAACGTAATTTGAAATTTTAATCCGTTTGATTCGTTTTGCTAGATGCGTTGCTGCACCAACTACAATTTTCACATACTCATTTACCCCTGTGAAACATAGAACAGCGACATGAATGGCACTGTTAAATAACTATATTTAATTGACATTAATCAGTAGGTTACCTTCATCATCTGAAGATAGTAGATCATTGATGACGGCTAGAAGTGGATCTGTACTTTTAAAGTAATTGCCTCCAAACTTAACTCCCTCCTCTGTTTTTCCCTTTTTTATAATGTTTGCCCCTCTTCTATTTTCCCCTTCCCCCATATTTTTCCTTTCTCTTTCAGTTACTCCCTGCTGAGTATCTTTTCCTATTTTCACGATTTCTAAATTTTCGTATGTTTGAAAAGTGATCCTATTCACCACAAACCACGGTACTTTATACTGGGAAAGGAACTGTTCTCGAAGATAGGGAAAACTGCCACTCGTACCAATATACCCCTCAAGCGGAGTAGATTCGGCATAAAATTATATGAACTTTCGACTTCAGAAGGCTATGTATCGAATGTAATACTTCATACTGGGAAAGGAACTGTTCTCGAAGATAGGGAAAACGGCCACTCGTACCAAATTGTCATGAAACTTCTCAAAGATTATCTCGGAAAGGGACACGCTGTGTCCATGGATAATTTCTACAATTCCATACCACTCACCGAAAAATTACTAAAACGCGGAACACAGATTACAGGCACGCTTCGATCCAATCGTAAAGGGATTCCTGATATGGTAAAAAAAGCTAAACTCAAGAAAGGTGAATCTACGTTTGCGAGAAAAAAAGATGTTTTAATTCAGCGATGGCAAGACAAAAAAGATGTTCTCATGATTTCAACGAGACACAACGCAAAATTTGTTGACGTACCCCAGAAGTTTGGCCGATCTAAATTGAAACCAAGTGTGATCGTCGATTATAATAAATACATGGGCGGCATAGACAAAGCCGACCAATTGACTTCGTACTATACAACTCCTCATAAAACGATGCGTTGGCAACTAAAAGTATTTCTTCATTTCATCGACCTCTGCCTTTGGAACGCGCCTCATCTTTATAACTATGGTAAATCGAAAGATAAAAAACTTACCTATTTGGATTTCCGAGACTCTGTTATCATCGACCTTTTGGGAGACATCCAGCCATCTGTTCCTGCTCCAATCTCTGGGCAACATTTTCCAAAGAAGGTGGCAAATCGTCTACGATGCAGATATTGTTCGATTCAGAACAAACGCTCTGCTACATTCTATGTTTGTGAATCGTGCACTGATAAAGGAAAGCCCATCGCGCTGTGCTTGAAGTCCGACTGCTTCAAAAAATATCACGATGAAAAGTTATATAGGTCGCTGTAATTTTGAAAATATATGTTATCTTGACGTAATACTTACTTTTTTTATTTTGTGCATGATGATAGCTCAGTGTCACATATGTGTGAATGGTTTGTGGGTGTTCGTGGCCCAATCGAAGTATGCAGATCATAAGAACTATACCAAAGGCACCGGTGGTGGTAAACCAAAAAAAAAGCGAATTTGATGATACAGACAACACAGTATTAAGTGTAATCGGTGTTCGAATGACTGGCAGTCAATCAGAATATGACGATGATTCAGAAATAGTCGTTGTAAATAGTAAGAATACATCATGATTATTAATTGCTCATTATCAAGTGATAAATGGAAAAACAATAAATATTTCCTTTTCATTACAGCAGAGGAAGAAGATGTTGATGATGATCTTGTAACTGTCTCTGAAATTATGTTGAATGACAAGGATGCTGTGCCTCTCCCTGTACACAATGCTCCACCACTAGCTGCAGCAGGAAGTGAGTAATTGCATTTTTCACTACACACTTGGTATATTTATAGATTTGATACAATTTTTGAATGATTCCTATAGGTTGCAAAAGTAACAGCACCGGTGAATACAAAGCGAAATGGGGAACATACATCTCTTCTCAGTTACGTCAGCCCAAGTCCTCAACTTTGACATCAAGCCAAGGAATTAATGTGTTCGAACCTGCTGCGGGAAATACACAGATGAATGGTTTGGAAGTAACGAATCAGCATCTCATTTTTTTTCCAATGTAGAAAGCCGGAGTATGGGAAAGGCAGCTATCAAACACTCAACAACTGTGAGCCCAACTGTAGATGAACCACTGACAAAAAGGAGGAGGCAGTATTGCGACAAAATGACACAAATCTACTACTCTTCTATCAATCTATCAACACAAACTTATCACTGATAAGAAGTGAGGAAGTAACAACTAATCACAAAGCAGTTTAACTTTAACCATAGTTTAACTCTCCAAAAAATTACGATTAAAATTTCACAGTTTAACTGTGGTTTAAACTCACAAATAAATTTGTACAACTTGCAAAAACGCTTAAACCAAGTTTAACTCTAAAGCAGGGTTTACACGGGGACAATTTACTGTCCGACAAGTTTACTTACCAATTACTTGCCCAATGTAAACAGCTAAGACAGAGAACTTGTTCACGATTTCTTACTTGCCATAATAGGAAAGTAAAGTTGAATCAGTGGCAAAGTAATTTTCTACTTGCTTGTCACGTGACCCCTAATATCAATTCTGATTGGTCGGTAAAATTATCATTGATATGATAATTTTTTCCGCCAAACATCCCAGGAAGATTCAGAATTACCTCGTGCGTTTCGTTTGTTATTTGCCAATTAGTAATTAAAATGAGCACGAAAAGAAGTACGAGTGCAGCTGGTAATGTTAAATGGAGTAGCGCAGACGTAGAGAAATTCCTAGATATATTTCAATCGCACCCTATACTCTGGGATACCAAACTAGAAGATTACAAAAATGCTTTTAAGCGAGAAGCAGCCGCAAATGGGCTATTGTTAGCCCTACACGATATAGGAATTAATGTCACGATGGACGACTTGAAGGCGAAAATTAAAAGCATCCGAACAACGTACCGCTCGGAACTACAAAAAGTGAGAGCAAATACGAAGAGTGGAATGGGGGTTGAAGAGAAGTATACCCCCAAACTGGTGTGGTTCAACAAAGCAGACTCGTTTCTGAATTCGGTAACTTGTTACCGAAAAGGAACTAGTAATATAAATTTGGTAAGTACACAGTATCATTCAAGATCAATAGTTATTATATTAATAAATAAAAAATGAATAATAAAATTGTTTTAAGCATGAAATGAACAAAAATTTTAGCATAGCAACAATGAATAATATCAAATATTTTCTTCTGATGATCCGTATTCGTTCGTACTACTGCTGTCCCATTCGTCATTGTAAGGAGCAGGGTTGTCTGGGTCACTATCAGTATCTTCTGTTTCCAGAACAGAAATACAGTTATCAACGGAATAGATACCTACAGCATTCCATTGCCAACTAACAGCACCCTTGCCCAAAACGTATTTCGAAAGAGCATTTCTTCGACTTGCAGCACACTTTCTATAATTGTTGGTTCCAAGATTTTTTACAGAAGGTAGATGATTTCTACATATACCGGTAGCAGCCCAGTGGAAAAAATTAGAAGATACGATCGACAACGAAGAGAGCATGTCAATGTACAATGTCCAGCACTAATAAAAGTCTACAACAAGCATATGGGTGGCGTAAACCAAATCGATTCGCTCATTGGTAGACATAGGCTGACTGTAATTTACGTAACATATATTGGTTCACAATTACGTGCATAACTCGTAAAACATAAGCATCCAACATTAGAAGCCCTACCATTATAAGACGTAAGAAAAATGGGAAATTTACGTAAAACGTAAGAAAATAGCCAATGAAAGTCAGAGTAGAGACATGTGTTGATTCGATAAGATTATTTTTTTGGTGATTTTTTCGATTTTGCTCCTTTTGTTTTATGATTAATTTGATGGTTTTATGTGATTATGGGTGAACACCAGTATTGTAGTCTCATTCAGGAGTTACGTAAGTTGATAAATTAGTCTTTCTTCTTCATGATTGATATACTCATCGCTCAGTACATACATTGCTGTAAATTTATTTAGCAACTGAAGAAGAAGATGTGGATTTGGGTAATTTAACAGTAGATTCAGACGAGTTGCTGGTGGACCTTGTCAAGTCCTACCCCTTCATATACAGTAAAGGGTGTCCGAAACATAAAGATACGTTAATGAAGAGCAATGCTTGGAGGGATACAGGAGAATTGCACATGAGTGGTAAGTCTTTTCATGTTTCTGCAAAATTAAATTCAATACAAATCTGTTACCTATGATTGCACAGGTTATACGTTATGTGCAGAACCCCATTATGGTAGGCCGATAGTTCCGGATGAACATATCGAAATCCATGCAACCCTCCGGCTGACATCAATCGACGGCGCAAAAGTAATCGACGAAGACCTACGATCGCGTTTAAGATATGTAGAACCCCTGAATCGAAATTACGAAGATATGCTAGCCAACGCGAGTGCAAGCCACCGACTCACCGCCACAAAATAAAAAGACGCCAATTACGCAGCCAATTATTACAAACGCGAAATGGAAAAGGCGCTCGCGTTGGCCGAAAAATTTCACGACAGGGCAAGACCAATTTTCTACGGCAGGGCAACGGAGGCCGAGAAGGGAGTGTTTTCTGGGGCAAAACGAAATTGAGAAAATCCGAATAGAAGCGAGTAAGCCGCCCGACGTACGCCCATACACCGACGAAGAAATGAAAGAGTACGAAACACAAGTACCTACTGTCGCGGATTTACCAAATAACAAATTACGGCAAAAAATCTACCGAATGAAATTACCACCGATGCCTACGACGACATTAGCGGGCGAGAGCTCGACGATAGATACAAGAAGGTATCAAAGCCCGGATATCGGAAAAGATTTTGAGGGAAAACAGCGGGAATCGTTGGACGAGCGAATCAATTGCGAAATAAACGAGGGTAAAATAATGGTTAATGGAAATCGACGACCCAACCCCGACGGAGGTGCAGGATACCGAGCAGAATGGTATCTCAACTGGCAGCTTCGACATCCTTGGTAAAGCCAGCCCCCGGTTACCCATTGAGAAGCATCATCCAGCGTCATCTTCAGGTGAACACATCGACTCCGGGGTACGAAGATGTACTGGTGCTGAATGAATCTAGCAGTAACGAATGGTGTTATATTTGGAAAAAACAAATTTGTTTTCAAAGAAAGTGACCCACTTGGCTTTCAAGGTGGGAGATGGTTTAGTTGATATGGATCGAGAAAAACTATGTTTATTCAAGAAATTTGAGGATAAACATTTGGCAGGAAAGAAGAGGCCTTTACAGCTGGAGATAGGTGCTATCCGGTCATTGCTGAGTTGGACCATTTATTACTCGTGTTTTGTTCCGGAGTATACCGAGCTACCGCGAATTTTTAACGAGATGCTGCAAGGGAATCCGAAGCGAGTGGTGTGGACTGCCAATCACGATGAGGCTTTTTTGAAGTTAAAGGCTCAGTTTTCGATTCCATTTCAATTGGTTAAGCCTTGCTATAATCTGCCTTTCTGCTTACACATGAAAGTAAATGGTGAACAGGTTGATAGAGTTCATGCTGTACTGACACAGGCAAAGTCTTCCGATGGACAGGAGAAAGTTTTTCTTTGTGTTAGTCGAACTTTCACACCCACGCAGATGAGGTATTCTCTCTGTGAGCGCCTCTTCTCGTCAACAGGAAATTTAATCAGTGAGAAGAGAAATCGCCTCACGCCAGAAAATGTAAATATATTAACCTTTCTTCATTATAATTTTCGTTTACTAGATGTAGATTACTGAATAAAGAAAAAACTCTAAAACTGCGTGTTTAGATTTAATTTTTATTAATGTAAAAATCGCATCGAATATTTCAACTATTCGAAAATGCCCATCACTACTATGAAGATTGAATTGGGCGATTCAGTTTTCGTCACTCGCCATAACGTTTCTAATAAAACTTATGGTGAGATGGCGAAACTTTTTCCAAAAAGAGACGGTCCATTTGAGGTCCTTCAGAAGATAAATGCAGATGTAGATTTAGAAGCTGAGTCCCTTCAGATATCGTGGAATGCATATGGACGAGTAATTCCTGCTGTTGACATACCTAATGTCTTATCGTACATATTGGACTTAGTCCCGGAACACGCCTTAAGGCTATGTCTTACCATACAGCAGACAATAGGTGCAGGTCTCACAGGTTTCACAATCTGTGTCCGTGGGATTGTACGAAATCCGGATTTCGCCTGGGAAAGAGTTCGTAGAATTTTACAAGATGACTTCACAAACTTTGCCCTGGCTGTTGATGCAGTAGATGATGATCCATATTATGGCTTTAGAAGAGATCTTGGTCCAGCCAAGTCTACGTTATTCAAGAATCTGATCTGGGTATGTATGCAACTTCTTATGAGGGCTCAGGGTGAAAAATCTTTGAATCGATATGGAGGCAGACCAAGAGGGTGTAAAGATCAGGCCTTGCTTGAAGAGTTAATACAAGATTATCTAGCTCGTAATGACGAGGAAAATGCAGTTATAGAAGATGCAGAACGTGATGCTGTCAACACTGTAATCGGTCGTATGGCAAGATGGCAACATTACAAAGTTGACTCCATACTACAGCCAGGAGAATAAGTGATGTTGCTCCACAGATTATATAATATCATTATATGAAGGGCTGAGAATCAAAACTCACATTTGACAAAATTTTCGAAATCGTTTTTATGGTCGATTCGGGTACACAATTTAATGCTCTACCACATGGCTAACACATTAATTGCCTATCCGCACAGCATTCCGACGAAAAATGGATTCAAAAGTAGGGGTTGGAGTCAAAACTCACATTTGCCAGTGGCAAATGTGAGTTTTCACACGAACTTTTAATTGCGTAGTTATCTGAATGATAAACACTGATAAGAATCGTTGTATCTGTTGAGTAATGTGGTAATAACGTGCTGTTTGTGCGTAGTAAGTATGTGGTTTGTTTCTAAAAGCTGTTGAAGTTTGTATATACGAAAAAAAAAGTGATGGGAAACGGTAGGAAAGTGGACGTGAAAACTCGAAAACGATTAGTTTTTAAAGACAGGTGACTGAAAAACGAAAATAAGAATAACAAGTAAGAATCACAGTTTGTTCACATTATTTCAACTTTGAGCGATGTTTTATTCCAATACTGTTTCATTCACAGACATAAAACGACTGGTATACTGAAAATGCCGACCTGCGGCCATAACGATAAGAACAGTTCTGTGCCAGCTTTTATCATACAAGTAATAAACTGGACCAAGATAACTTCATCTTACGGCATATTATTACGAGGCCGGTAGAGAGACATCGCATCAAAAAGAATGATGGTGGCGGTACACCAACCAAGACAAGTTCGAAGTATTTCTTTAAAAACAAGGACGGTCTTCTGGTGCCGGTTTGCTTAACTACGTTCTACACAGTGTTACATATATCCAGATTTCGAATAAACCGATTGACTTCGAAGGCATTCAAGAATGTTCATATCTCAGAAACGAGAGGTGGATTTCGAAAAAAGAAACATTATGACGATCAAGCTTCATCTATTCGTGATTTTTTGAACAAGTTGAACTATTCTGAAGGGCATTATTGTCGCGGACACTCAGAGAGAAAATACTTGCCGCCAGAACTAAACGTAAACAAACTTTACCGCATGTATGTAGACTCACTCGCTAACATACAGAACCAAGAAAACAGTGAAATACCAAAACTCAGTTATTTTCGTCACATTTTTGGTACTTCGTTCAATTTTTCGTTCGGTTCACCACTCACTGATTGCTGCTCCATTTGCCTCTGTTTTAAAGAGAAAATAAAAGTTGAAGAAGGTGAGAATCGTTTTCTTGTGAACTTTTGTATCATCGCTGATGGAACTAGACTGTCTTACTTTTATAACATTATTACAATTTTTTCTCATATTCTTTATAGATGAAGCCGCTAAACGAGAGTTACAAACATCATTGGCGATACATAAAAAACGTGCGAAAACTTTCTACGAATTTTTACAGCCACCCGAGCCGAAAGATGACGGATCCGAAATTATTGACGATACCATGATAATCTCTTATGATTGTGAAAAAAATTTGCAGTTATTACGCATACCGGATTCCATGGCATATTATAAACGTAATGTGTACTTATACAACTTTTGTGTTGTTAAAGGTAATTTTCATAGTTTATTCCTCCTATCCAATGATATTCGTCAGCATACTATAAACGTAATGTGTAAAAATTTATGTAAATTTTATTTTGCATTGCTAAAGGTCATTCACATAGCAAATTAACACCGGAGAACGTGACGTCATATCTGTGGACAGAGAATGAATTTAGTAAAGACTCGAATGCCATTGCGTCCTGCATCCTTAACGCATTGAACGAAACGGATTTAACTTTTTATAGACGTATTCGTTTAATCTCAGATGGCTGCTGCGGACAAAATAAAAATTTTACCACGGTTACTGCTATATTGAAGTGGTTTAGTGACATCGCCGCTACGTGTAATATTGAAACAATCGAACTGGTGTATCCGGTTACAGGACATAGCTTTCTACCGCCCGATCGCATATTTTCAAAAATCGAAAAAGAAGTCAAAAAGTTGAGTACTGTTATCAATCCAGATGATTATATTAAAATAATAGAGAAATACAGTACTGTGAAACGAGTTGGAACCGATGTGCAGTTGTACGACATTAAAAAAAGTGTGGGAGTCGTCATGAAACCATCTTCGGCATGGCCTTTTCAAATTTCAAAAATCAAACGAGTTGTGTTTGCA
The DNA here is from genome assembly GCA_003261595.1 of Maconellicoccus hirsutus. Classification (NCBI taxonomy): domain Eukaryota; kingdom Metazoa; phylum Arthropoda; class Insecta; order Hemiptera; family Pseudococcidae; genus Maconellicoccus; species Maconellicoccus hirsutus. The sequence goes on from QBDW01001959.1 coordinate 9,146, forward strand.
AGAAAACCAAATGATCGTAATGTCATACAAGTAAAAGGTGAACCTTTTTATCGCCATGATAGCGGAGTATTTTTTACATCCTATTGTAAACGCGGACAACGGCTGTCTTCTTTAAACTACGAAGAAATCGAAGAGGTAAACAAAATATCGAATGAAAAAAGAAAAGATCTTCTGGATTTACTTGAAAAGCATTACGGATCGGAATGGAGGGCGTTACCTTCGTTAAAATTTTTCGTGTACCTACTGGACTGCGCGATCGTTAATGCTGATGGCGAAGAAGAAAGTAATTCCGAAGTCGTCGATGACGCATGTGTTCCCGTTGAAGAGCGTTATGATTACCAATTCTTCAATTTCTTGCATAAATTTTGAAACTGATCTGATTTCGAATATCTTACAAATTGTTTTGTTATTTTTGTTATAGAAGTTGAAGTTAAATCCAGACAACAATTTAAAAACAGGCAGGTTTTTTCTGACAAAGATGAAGCTTTGCTTGCAACTTATTTATTGAATTGTAGCGAAACGTTTTTTGGCCTAACTTATATTCAGACGGAGAAGCTAGCGTACGAATTCGCCAAAGCAAAAAAACTGAAAATGCCAGAGTCGTGGGATAAAAACAAACAAGCTGGGAAAGATTGGATGCGAGGTTTCATGGAACGTAACAATTCTTTATCCCTAAGGAAACCTGAAAATGTGAGCGTTTGCAGAGCGTTAAGTTTTTCTCGAAAAAATATTCAAGTTTTTTATGACAATTTGGAAAAATTATATTCTAAATACAAATTTTCTCCGGCAAGAATTTTAAACCTCGACGAGACAGGAATTTCTACAGTTGTCACTAGTCCGCCAGTCATTGCACAACGAGGAAAAAAACAGGTCGGAAATTTAGTGACTGCTGAAAGAGGAGAAAATCTCACAATGGTTGGAATCATCACTGCAGCTGGTAATTCAATTCCTCCAGTTTTCGTTTTTCCTAGAAAAAAAATTGACGAATCTTGGCTAAATGGATCGCCGAATGGTAGTATTTCCGTCGCCAAGTGGTTGGATGACTGCTGAAATATTTCCACTTGTTCTTGAACATATAAAAGAAAACTTGAATTGCGCGCCAGATAATCCGATTTTATTGCTGCTGGATAACCATTCGTCACATGTTTCATACCCCAGTATTGAATTTTGCAAAAAGAATGGCATTGTTCTCTTATCACTGCCACCACACTGTACGCATCGTATACAACCACTTGACGTTTCAATTTTTTCATCGTTTAAAGCATCCATGAAAGTCGCTCAAAAAAACTACTTAGATTCATCGAAGCGCATCACAGCAGTCAACGTGCAATCTCTACCTTTCTTGAGCAGCTCACCTTTCAATAGCGCTTTTTGTAGAGCAAACATCATCTCTGGTTTCAAAACTACTGGGATTTGGCCACTCGATAAAGATGTTTTCAAAACATTCGACTATCATACCTTAGCTGAATCTCTTCCTGAAGAAAATAATGATCAGCCTGTTTCGAATTCTCTCGTTGTTGAGCCGCCGGTGTCCAAAACTATTGTCGTTGAGCAGCGTGTGCCTAATTCTCCAGTTGTAGAGCGCTCCAAGCTTGCTCCTCCAGATGTCGACTCACAAGACCCTCATACAATATCACCAGAGGATATCAGACCGTACCCCCAAATAAAAACAAAAGGCCAAGGCAACAGAAAATCTCGAAAGCAAAAGTCAACCATTCTTACAGAATCGCCGGAGGTAGCAGAACGTAAAAAACAATACATGGAAAGAAAAAAAATTGAAGATCAAAAAAAGGAAAAGAAAAAGGAAACGAATATCCGAAAGAAACTTGTTTTTAAAAAAAATAATCCAAAAATTGGTAGCCTCCGCGGTAGACGCGTTTTGAAGAGAAAAAATGTTGGAGGTAGCTGCGATAGCGTTTTTTTGAGAAACAAAAAACAAAAGGTTGGTAAAAAAATTCAGGTAAACAAAATTTTAGATAAAATAATCGTTATTAAGGTATTTTTTTTTCTACAGAATGAAGATCAAGAGAATGACGATCGAGAAGATGCGGAATGTTTGGTGTGTAATGAAAATTATCTTAATTCTGCGCCTGGAGAAGAATGGCTGAGGTGTGATACATGCTTCGGATGGGTACACGTATCATGTGCAAATCACAACGATACTGACTTATGTTATACTTGCGATTTCTGTACTTAATACCATATTTATGACGAATAAAAACTTTTTTACGGCTTAATATCACGTGTCCCATGTATCCCCAAGGTGTGTCCCATGCATCCCAACCTAGTTGGGATACATGGGACAAAAAGGTACTGTCACATTACGCATCCCAGACGATATGTTTTGCATTCAACTGCGTTTACAATAGCATTAATTTGTAGCTAAAAGATCCAGCTACATTAAAAAAAAAAAATAATCCAAAAAAACAATTTTTGTCGGAGTTATAAGCAATAATGTGAAAAGTGTCCCAGGTATCCCCGCTCTCCCCACGGAAATTTTTCCAAGACGGTATTCGTAAACTCGTGTCGCAGTACGATAAATGTCTCAATTATTTCGGTGATTATGTCGAGAAATAAAGGAAGGATTGTACTTTTGAAAATGAAGTTTTTTAAGATTGGTGCATTTGTTTAAACTCTGTAGCGGAATTAAGTTTACTTATTGACTGTCCCTCGTTGGGAGCTTTTTATTACAGTAGGAAGGATAGCAAAGAAAATGATATTGAAAAATCAGTTGCTGATAAAAAAGAAACGAAGTTGGTGAATTTATTCTATGGTACGGATGGTATGATTTGTTGCCAGAAGGAAATTGATGTAATTCAGGTTCGCGAAACTTTCTTAGAATCTTATGGGTCTTATCGCACCTACAGGTATGTTGTAATTTTTAATACTGAATTTAAATCCAATGCTTTTTTTTTTGTAATAATTTGCAATATTATTTTCTTGTATGTTTTTTAGTATTCGAAACGTAACTTGAATTACACGTCGCATTTAAAACATCTCTTTCATACACCGCCACCAACAAGTTGGAGAAGTGTGACAGTCATCGTGAAGAAATTACATATCGCTATCGAGACTGGTGCTGTCAAATCGGGAAAGCAACAT
>QBDW01001960.1:0-53739 GCA_003261595.1 Maconellicoccus hirsutus
GCCGAAAAAATACGAAAGCTTTTAACGAACGAACGTAAGATCTTTGGAGCGAATTCGAGGTGTAAGTCTGAGCTGGGAGCAGTGAGGAGAAAATTATCACCATTTATTCAAGCTGTGATTTTTGAGCATCCGGTTTTCTTGAAAAACAAAATTAATTATGAGTTGTTATGCGTTACCGGTAAAACTTATATTCACAGAGATGGAATCACTTATCGTCAGGCATTTACCCGAACCTCGGAACTTTTTCCACCTGGTAACACAGAATGTAAGTGGAAATTGAAGCGCTTTAGAGATGGAAATTATGCCATAATCAATTTACTCCACAATGAAGTTTTGTTTTCCGATGTTCAGAGATTTCCACGTACTCTCAAAGAGGATTATAGCGTAAATGGAAAGTTCTACGAGAATTATGAAGAAATGAATCGCCGCCGGTCCGAAGGCGATGGAATTGACTTTAGCAACTATGATAAAGATGAAAACAAACGTTATGTGTGCACTTCACCCGAGCTTTATTCGAATACCGTAGATAGTTTTTGGAATTTGGAATTTTATGAAAATGACATGGTGAAAATTAAAAATATTCATTATGACGAATACCTATTCTCCGATGACTTTAAAATTTACAGGTCTGGTGAACGTTGCGTATTTACATCAATGGTGCCTGTAGAAAATATTTTTAGTTGTGAATGGGAATTCATTAATTGCTCTTGAAATTTCTAATTATAATGGAGATGTAGTTGGACATGTGATTTATTCATTCAAGTGCAGTATAGTTTTATGTATGCGATTCTGAGTTTGGGTATCCATTTTATAAGACCTAGCCGTAGCCATATTCATGGAAGTGATTCTTGTTTTTTTTTTTTTTCATTTGATACATCAGCGTTGTTGTGTCTATGGTGTAGAAAAAATGTGGATTCGATTTAAACATCATGTATTTACATTCAACGACAACAATGTACTAACTGATCATGTATAAGATAAGATAAGCTAGCTTTTAGAATAACTTGCAAGTATCTAGGTAGGTACCTATTAACGCGCTCTAGCGAGGATGCAACAATTCCTCCCCTTTTAATTAACGATTATAGAACAAATGATAAAACATAGAATATGAATAAGCGAGTAAATAAACAACAAAAAAAAGAAATTCACGAATGACGAACTTAAATATTTTACAATTTTAAAGATTAAGCCTATTCGGCTCTTTTCTCGAACGATTCGACCTTCTAACATTATCATTGGTAGAACTTGAACTCGATGCATTGGGAACTCTTTGAGTTGTACCACTCGAGGTACCCGCTGTAATAACTTGATCAAGGTGTCTACGCTGTACATTTCCATCGTTGGTTTGTATCTGCACATTTAGAGGGCCTTCCCTCGCGACGACAACACCTGTATCCCATTTACGCTGCGGATTATTGTAGACTCGATAATGTACAGGATCATTTTCATTGATTTTTCGAACAACAGCATCACTAACATTTTGAAATTGTTTATCATGTACTCGTTCTACGTGGCGATCCAGCATGAGGTCTAACTTAGTTCGGTAACGATGTCGTAGCAGAAGTTCAGCAGGGCTTTTCCCAGTCAGGCTGTGTGATGTACGCCGTAACTGTACCAAAAGCTCGTTGACCTTGGAATGTAGGGTACCCGGTTCGGCAATACTGGCCTTTATACTCTTTTTAACTACCTGCACGTAACGTTCAACCTGTCCATTACTAGCAGGGTGGTATGGTGCAGAGCGTTTGTGTAAAATACCGTACATGGCATTAAATTCTCGAAACTCGTCGCTAGTCCATTGAGGACCATTATCAGTCACAATTGAGACGGGAATTCCGAACCTGGCATAAAGATCTTGAAGAATATCGATCGTTTTCCTTGTAGAAATGGTACTCATTATTGTAACTTCTACCCATTTGCTGTAGGCATCGACGACTAATAAAAAGTAGGTATTAAAAAACGGACCGGCGTAATCTAGATGTAATCGATACCAAGCGATATCAGGATAATAACACGGATGTCTATTTGTAAGAGCTGGATTATTGCGAACCTGTAAACAACCAGAGCAATTTTTTGCCAAATTTTCTATATCGCGGTCTATGTTGAGCCAATAAACGTAGTTTCGAGCCAAATTCTTCATTTTAGTAGCTTGTCGATGATGCGACAATTCATCATCTTGTGGAGAAAGTTTATAACAAATGTCGAGATAATTTCGATTTAGTTTTGCAATTCGCCGAAAAAGGATCGGATCCGTATAAGATTTGGATTATCTATAAAACGCTTCGTAATGAGATGACTATCGTCGGAGATAACGACCCTTCGAGATTAATCGCTCTCATCGGTCAACTAGAAACGAAAGTGATCCCTCGACAAGATATTACTGTAGCGTTGAGGAACGAAGCGGAAGAACTTAGCGCTGAATTACAACCTCTAGTTGTGAAAAATTTCACTGAAACATCGACCGAGAATATCCTAAAATACGCCAAACAGATTCAAAAATTATTTCGTGAAAATGAAAATCTAAAGATTCATAAATTAGCGTATAAATCCCAATTGGAAGTTATTAAAGATAAATTTCCAAATTCCGTGAAAGCTATAATATTCGAAGCCCCTTTGGTCCGTATAAGAAATGTAAAAAACAAGGGTTATTTGTCTGCAGCTGATGGACCTTTGTATGGAGAAAAACATGCAACTGCATATGTAAACACATTTCATAGGGCTCCTCGTCACAAAAAGCGACTTAATTGGAAAATCAAACGTTTCCCCAATGGAATGTATTCCATAGTTAATTTGCTTTACGATAAAATCCTTTTCTCCAACGAAGAACAATATTCTGGGAAATTCAATGAAAGCAGACATTATGCTTGTACTGCAGGTGAGCGCTGCTGGAATACCACCGCAGATGGTTTTTGGAATTTCAATTTGATGCGGATCGCTATGCGATCTTGAAAAATGCTCGATATAATGAGTATTTATCTACTGATGGTTATAAAAGATACAGTAGCGTTTATTATTGCGTATTCACTCTCATGCCCGGTGAATTGACCGAAGGAAGTAAATGGGAAATTATTGAATGTTCTTAGTTTCGCTCCCAGAATTTTTCTTGCGGATGCTTTACTCAAATTGGTAATTGGAAATATTCTGGGTCTATTTTGATAAATGCCCAATAAGCTGTGCAGCTATTGCTAATTACATGTTCTATCGCAAGAATTTCATTTTTTTATTTTTCTAAGACAAGAAAATCGCATATTTTTAGCTCCAGCCCCCAACATCATTGAAGATCTCTTCGCTACTGTATTTAAATGCTTCATTGATTGCCTTGGAGATTTTTTCCATGTTTCCCCAAATGAAGTTTTCCGTGGTACTATCTCGAAGGTTTGAAGAGATACGGTAAAAAGTTCGTATTCAAAAATGTGCTTCTTTCAATTTTCTATAACGTTTGTCTCAACATTTTTACCTCAAGCCAATGACACGTCAGTACGTCACCATGACAATGATGTGTCATTATAGCATGTCATGTCGTGAAAATGTCAAATTTATATCGCTTCGCATCCATCTTCATGGAAGTTCATCGTTCAGCATTTCTGACAAATCGTCACTATGCCTGTCGTCGTAACATATCAACACGTATGCTCATCATGATAGTATCGTGACATCTCACCATGACCTGTCGTCATGATGTGTCCCTACGATAATGGAAATAAGGCGTCATCACCACATTACTATCATATGTCATCACTACATGCTACCATGACATGATCACACGTCACCCGTGACCAAGTCATGTAACCATGATAATTGACAGTGAAATGTTTTATAATGCAATTAAATATCCGTGCAACAGATATTTAACTCAAAAGAACATGTATTTTTTTGTAATTCTTTCGTTATAAAAATATTTTGATGGTTTTATTCGTGAAGATTATAGGCACGTGGAAAATTGTTTGATATTTTTAAACGATTACGATTTTGTATTTAATCTTTGCAACATGTTTGGGTACATTTAATAAATGTGCAATTTTCAAAGTCAATCCTATCTTATGCTATCTTATCCTTTATCATGAAAATATCATAAAAATTGATTGCACCTTCAATTTCTGTAATTTTGATTCGCATAGTTGACGTGTACACTTAAACGGTGTGAAATCAGCGTGGCAGATTCGAATAAAGCACAGGTTTAATTGTGTGAAATGGTGGAACCTAGTGTAACGAAAATTTGAATTTCTTTAAAAGATTTGGCCATCTTTGAGCTTGCAATGGTTTAACTTTGGTATCAAGAATGTGCATATATTTCTGAAAAGATGGAGCTTTGGAGAATCCATTGATACAAATGCATTGGATTTCAAGAATTTGAAAAATCAGAGTTTTGCTTATATATTCGAAGATGATCACAGAAGAACCAGTACACTTGATGAAACAGTTTTTGACCGAGGTATTTTTGAGGATGAGGAATGTAAAAGTATGAATTTGATAAAGATAAATGGACTGTAAAATCAATGACGTCAGGACTTGTATTTAAGATAATTTGTAAATAAAACGTTGTATATGCTGCAAAGGCAGAATCTCTAATTTTTTTCGCTTTGCCTCATTTGATGTTTTTGAGAGATACTTTGTATAATTCTCTTCTTCCATCCTCATTTCAGAGTGGAATTTCGGTCATCCTGTACTAACACGTTTGCATAAAATACAACTTGACTGGAGATTTAATAATCCTCCGAGTTTCGCAAATAAGTATATCAATTAATAAGCTAAGGAAACGGTGCCAAATAATCGTGGAAAATTTTCAGTTTCGCAGTGTTACCACATGAGCGGAAAAAATCAGTCTCAGTGCTTAATTGTCAGATCTTGTGTAATTGCTTACATACATTTTTGATCGAAGTGAGGTACATTTTTTCATGAAGATATCGCTAAATGGTAATTAAGTAGCTTATCATAATTTCATTATATTGAAATACAAATTATGAGCTTACTTCGATGAGTGAAACTGATTAGTTGACACGGACGTGGTGGATTTTGTTTTAAATGAAAGACCCTTAACGTAAGTTTCCTTGGTTATTCCCATGTTTAATTATCTCGAGAAAGACATACTCACTTATGGCTGGTCTAAGTAGTTATTAATTAATATCATGAATAAACCTCCCTAAATAAATAATTTCTCTTTACTCAAATTAAGTAGGCTATTTCTCAAAACTAGAAAAATTTCGATTTGATTATTTGTAATTTATTTTCCCTTGGAAAAACTATTTCTCGAAACCATAAGATTTCGTATTTACTCGATTAGGTGTTTGTAAATTATTTCACCTCCATGAAAATTGCGCTAGTAAACTATTCATTTTAAAATAATTACAGGTAAATAGGAAGTCGAAACGATACAATTTATTCATAAGTCAATATTTTCATTTATCTTATCGACTGATAAAATCACCAATGAAAGCAATATTTCTATACTTATCGGTTCAAACGATAATAACGAAAGTTATCAGCGATAATGAAATGCCTGAAACACCCAGCATAATTCCAGCTGATGGCTCCGATTTACCAGAATCACCTAGCACCGTTCCAGGTGATTTATCCGATTCGAGTTACAAATCAGCCATCACGCCTGAATCATCTGCTTATACCGTTCCATGCGACTTCTTCAAAGATTCGAGGAATATCGTCGAGAAATCTATAGTTAAAGCGATCCCCCTGCTTCAAGATCAAGCTCAGGCCCTCATCGAAGAACATTCTTCTATCGCTTTGCGCTCGAAAAACCCCTTTTTGATTGTTCTGAAAGCCATCACCGAATTAGAGAAGGAGTTACGAGACATTGGAGAAAATTCGGTGTTTACGATGCCCGAGAAAATGGCATCTCTGAGGACTTGTTTATCGAAATTTATCGCCAGGTTGGAAACCGAACAGAAGGATTGCTTGATAATGCGAGTTTACGGGAATCAAACAGAACTACTTAATAATTTATTATACGAGTTTAAAAAGAAATCTATGATAATTGAAGAAGAAGAAATCATGGAGAATTTGGCGGAAGAATGTATTCATAAAATTAAAACCCACGATTTCGATTGCGCCTGGCAAAAGCTCCGGAAGATCAATAGCAGCGCGAAAATCTACCACGTTGTGAGAAGTGCTTACGACAGGAATAACATAAATTCGATGTTGACATTTGCCGAGGGTGCTTTAGATGCCCGTGAAACTTTAATGATCTATAAAGCGTTACATTTGATGACAACAATTATCAAAGATGGCGACGCGTCGGAAATTTTCCGCCTTATTGAACTCCTAAATGAGAAAATCGTCGATCGATCATCTACCACGATTTTATTGCGAAAGGAAGTCCAGCAATTTGTGTTTTTCTTGGAAGACGTAACGATTGAAAAAGCCTTTGAAGTGTCGTCGGTAAATATCAAAGAATATTTTCAGTTTATTAAAAAAATTCAAAAAATATTAACCCCCGAGTATAAAAAAATGCACAAACTTCATCGATCGAAGTTCCAATCTCGAGTGGAAATTTTCAAACACAAATTGCCAACCCCTATTAAAGCAATGTTATTCGGATATCCAGTTTGTCTTCGGAATGTCGTCAATAAGGAATATCTTGGCGCCTCCGATGTCATTTTTAATCAGACAAAACAAAGGCCTGCGTTTACCAAAACAATTGATTCTTTAACGACCGATTTTTTCTGGAAATTAAGACGTGTCAGAGATGAGAAATACTCCATTATTAGTTCTCATCATAATGAGATTTTATTTGCCGGTGAGGAAAAATTTCTTATTTCTCTACCCCACGAGATGTACGATACGAATCATCGTTATGTGTTCACCATGAACAAAAATGCAGATATCGAAAAAGGTGGTATTTGGGATATTGAGCTGGATTCGTATGGTATGGCCATCATCAAAAATACTCTCTATGAAGATTACTTATCTGGAGGCTTTGCAGAGAAGTATGATGATTTTCGGCGGTATGTATTGACTGGTTTGTTTACCAGTGACATTCTTTTACCTGGGAAATGGGTGCTTACCAGTTGAACACCTCATGGAGATAGTATTTTTTTATGTGTTCGTTTTATCTTATAAAAATATATTTTTATTTGGAACCGCGTTGGTTTATTATTCATCAATTTGATCAGAGCCTTGGAGAGTGAGAATGGGCTCGGGGAGAATGTTCGGGGGCCGTCCTTAATTTGTACATGGACAAAGGATAGAAATTGCCTATATGTTGCTCCTTTCAAGAAAAGTAGTTCAGGGTAAATCGCCTTTTTGTTTCCCTCTCGACATTCCTGGCTATGATTACTTTATAAATTTCGTTGAAATATTCGCTATTTGGGATTCAACGTCTCAAGTGAGTTTTTGATTGATTACGTAGAATAAAAACATCAATGTTGATTAATTTATTCAAAGAATATTCTTGCGATACACTAATGAAATCAGTTCGAGAGATAATTTAAATTATAACGAGATCAATCCAAACCATGTTGAAAAACACATCTGATGAAAAGTAACTAAAGATTCGACGAAGCTTCAACTACAATCGACAATCTCCCACGAACTACTCTCTCCTTTCTTGCCTTTGGTTTGAGTAAAAGCAGCTCTTATGAATTCATCGTGCAGAAATCCAAAAGCACCACCGAATAGGTATTCGTTATACAAGGTGTTCTTCAGGTACGCGTACTCCATATCTGCTTCAAAACTCCATCTATTTCCACTAATGGCTCCTAATTGTTTCCAGGTGAAAGTGCTTCGTCTCTCTTCATCCCACTTGGAGCTCCCTGCATAAAGTTGTTCGTTGAATTTGATATTAATGAATTTGAATTCTTCGCCTTCATGTTCCAACTTCCATAGATATCCTCCTTGGTCATTATCTTCGCATTTGGTGTCGTTAAAAGACGACAGTAGAACTTGGCGTCTGTCTTTATCGTTCCAATTTTCATGGGAAGTGGCAGCGTTTAGGAATTCGTTGTAGAAAATATTCTTTATTTGTATTTTCGACGAATAAACGATATTTTTTATTGGTTTTGGTAACAGCGCCTTCATTAGTTTTAGTTCGTTCTTCGTGCTTTGAGTTATGTCAGGGCAGTCGTCTTTTTCGATTATTTCCTTCGTTAATAAGGCTAATTTAAGTAAGGAACTATTTGTATCGTAATTGTTCGTTATTTTGTTAAAAATAGCTGCGTAAATCGCAGTCAAGGTGGGAATGGTGGAAAATGCATTTGATTCTTGCACCAAGTTTAGTAAATCTTTTGATGTTAATTTTCCTCGTAAATTGTACATAACATCTTTTAATATTTCATTCAAACATTCATTACAACTAATTGATAATTTCTCGGTGAAATTTTTAACCCCAGAGAAATTATTCTTGAGGAAGGCGTTTGTGAGATTTTGTATAGCGAATTTCTTCATTATAGCCCTGGTCTCGTTAAAAATCACCTGAGCATCTTGTTTCACCTCGGGTTTCACGTTACCTTGGTTGATAACCTGTGATCTGATATGTTCTCCTAATTGAAGCTGCTGCATCGCAGCTTCATGCCGGTGAGCTTTCATCTCATTATGTAAAGCTTTAAAAATAGCGAAACTCCTGTCGATGGATCCAATATAATCTGCGAATTCTATCAACGTATTGAAACTATCGGGATAGTGATTATAAAACCTATTTACAATCGTGTTCGCCTGCGAGTTATCTTTCATCTTGAAAAATCTAGTATCCGCTGAACCATACCGATGGTATTTTAAGTCAGCGAGGCATAATTCGAGAGATCGTTTTTTTTGTTCTTCGGTCTCCTTATCGGTCATTTGATCTTTTATAGTGGCGAATTCTTTTCTGAAGGTATTCAACGTACTGTTAAATTGGTCATTTAGACTGGTGGTGGTGTTTTGATGCTCGAGTTCATCCTTCTGCTTTGCTAGTTCTTTCTGAAAGTCTTGTACACGAGTTGCCAAAGATGTTAGTTTCATTTGTTCGACGGAATTATACGCAGCGTAGCGACTCAGCAGGGAGATTTCTTCGAGTAATTTCAACGTGTCGTTGTAGAACGGAGTGTAGTTGTCGTCGGAATTCGCGAAGATTTCTGGTGCATCGGATGCGGTGGTTGGTTGGGCGATGATTAAGTGGATTGTTAAAACTATCGAGGTTATTTTGAAAACGTGATGAGATGATTTTCTGGCGTTTTCGTCCATTTTTTTGGGTTGGTGATTTTTTTCAAAGAAATTGTGGTAATTGAGTGTTGGGGAATCTGCACGAAACCGGTTTGGTTACTTTTGAGGGCCCTGAAAAAAGATCATCAGTATAGATTGTTTATCGATTCTTTATGTATGATTGAAATTCAGTGAATTGAATATGTCATTTGGCAACTCTGTCTTGAAAGGTACGACCATTTATTCATAAATAAAAAGAAAGTAAGTCTAGTCTTGTTGTATTTTAGTTGAAAAAATAAGCAATTGTGAAATATGGAATTATGTTTACCACGGAATCTGGCATAAAAACAAGTCATCTGCAGAATATTTTCACCTGTAGATTTACACCATGTACTGTCACCTCGACCAAAATCATAACTAGATGGAAGGTTAAATTGGAGTAGAATTGAACGAATTTAAGGAATTTGACTAAACAGTGTACGAAGGAAAGATTGTCATGGAGGGTTTCTTGGATAGTTCTTGGAAAGTTAACTGCGGATCAGAAGGACTGAAGACGAGGACATTCAACAAGTACATGGAGAACAGACATTTGGAAGTTACAAAGTGAACAGATTATATTTCAAAATTTGTATTTTTTCAAAAAAAAAAAAAGAAAGGGCTCAAAAAATGGGATTAGTTTTCAGCATCTGCTAAAAAATTGAAAATATTTGTGCAAAAGGTAGCTTATTTCAATACTTGATCTTTTCAGCACAGGGGCCAAACCCCTCCCATCCTCTCATCTCATCTTGGCATACAGTGTGTTCTTAATTAGTAGACTAGGCAATCAGACATAGCAAACTGTATTTATGTAATATAGTTTGCCCATCTTTTTGGTGCAGGCAGTATATGAAAAGAAAGTAATTAGAGATGGGTATGTAGTGTTGTACGCCTATTCTTTCAATTGAAGGTAACAGAGGTTAAGCAATTTACCAGATTGCCTACCCTCGACGCCTCCGCCGTTCAAACGGAACGATGAATATTAATAATGAGTACCTTATGTTTGTTTGCACGTTTATCGTTTTATTGGGAAGGTGTCGTGAATTCCTTAATCTTTATGCATGGAAAATCCCAGGTTGTATGTCTATACGATTGTCAAGGTAATGAGACAAAAATTCAAAGATTCTAGTTTACAAGTCCGTTTCTTATCGATGCTCTTATTATTTATTTATTTTTTTATTTATTTTTTTAAAGAATAAATCAATAAAAACTATATTCCAAAGCAAAGCCATGGGATTGGTTCATCATAAAATAATATTAAATCTTATAAAAATGAAATCAGTCACTTACTTTATTCGAAAATTAATAAATTTAATACAACACTAAGCAATCACAACACATACTCTAAGAAATAAGTATTTAATTTGTTTTCAACTAATGTCTGTACATCTCGTTTAGACTTAAACGAAACGTTATCAATGAAAAATAACGTAAATTGGTGGGAATTTGATGCATTAATTTCATCGAAACCGGTTATCTGATGGTCTTTGCTTCCAGCATTTTATCGTTTTGCGGTTTATGTACCTGTACCGGTAAACAGTAGGTACAGGTACTTTATTAGTAAATTCTACAGCAAAACAAATACGTTTATTTCGCCGAATTCGCAGTGTTGCCAGATTCAGTGCTCTCGAGTTTTTCAGGTCCAGAATTTTTTCGTGTTGAAATCTGAGGAAATGAATTCAGTAGATTTTGAAGTATGTAATTGAAGTCAGAGGTATAAAGTAAAATTTTCTTTTTTTTTTTATGGAAAAAGTTGAAGGTAAATTTTAACAATTTATGGAAAATGGTCCTATTCTTCGGAGCCTTCGACGAAAAAAAATATAAATCAATTAGAGATGAGGCAAGTTGAAAAATCAGTTTGCTAAGGGCCCAACAAATTTTTCTTTTAATTTCCAAAATGATAGTATATCTAGTGTGAGCTTTCGATAATGGATTTTTGAAAAAAAAAAGATATAAAATTCAAATATATTTATTTATTGAATGATATTCTTACAATATATGCGTAACTTCAACTTGAAGCTGTTACATGAATCCATATTTTACAATTTTTTCACAACAGAGACGAGATTGTTAAACGACCGCTCTATGGCTTCATTGATTCCCTCTTGTTCTACAAGCCTCTTCAGCCCACTCCCAATCATACTAATAGCCTGAGGTGTTTGTTCCAATTTCACAAGTTCCTTAAAAGTTTGATGTTCCAGTTCGACCAAATCCAAAGTATTCTTTAAACGAAGCACACTTTGTAATCCATCAACACCAGCTCTAATAGATCTTGCAGTAGCTTTATTCGTTAAGATATTAGTGACTCCGTCAGATAAGGCTATGATACTTTGATGACCGACGTTGTTACCGAAGGCAACCTTAGCTGTGGCTGATATGCCGGTGAGAATTTCGTAGGACGTTTTGTTATCCATGATTTCTTTGGTGTCGTTGAGGAAATCTACGATGGTATCTCTGGCTATGTTATTTTGTAACATTTCGATTCCATTTTCTCGTACTTTATCAAACAGATTTGGGTCATCGGCGTTGACCACAGGTGTGGATTCTTTAACTTGACATTTGATCTGGTGAAATTAACAAAATTTAAATGATTATTTTACCATAATGATTAAAAATCTGTAGAACTTACGTTCACAATAAAGCTAACGCTTAGAATTAATAAACTAGCGAGTATATCACGTAAATTCGCCATTTTTGTAATTTACTCAATAAAATTTTGCCCGAGCCTGAGGTAAAATATATACGAAAAATTGAGTATAGATCATTTTCAAACGATTGCGTCAAGTTCATTAGTAAACATATGCGGAAAGTCATAAATTTTTATGAATTAATAGCGCTTGTAATTTCTTCAACGCATCAAATTCATTAACAAGTTGGCAATTTATTATGATAACCGCGAATGATAAATCACCAGATGTTTCGTTGATTAAGAAAACACTCGTATTTATATTGCTCATCTGGTAAAGAGAAACCTCAAATTTATAATTTCGGTCGGGTCATAATCTTTGAACATGTTGCTGCGCGTAGCTTTATTATGTACTTTTCTCGTATATCAGGTAATGTAAATTTTACAACTTTGACATCCCCTAGATATCTCCTTAATCTTATATCCCTTAGACAGTCCATGCTGATCCAAATGGCAGCCAAACGGGACTCGAAGCGTATAAAGAGAATCCCGCCGTAGATTATTTTTGGACTACCATAAATCAAATCTCGAAGCATTTTATTGACGTGTGGAATTCCGGAGATCCAGCTAATGTTGTATCTAGAGAGACTCTGCAGGAAATTTGGTACCCTATTGAAAGAAGTTTCCAACACGAGATTGGCGCCACGACTTGGATGCGTATTAGTAATCATTTCAAAGAAACTATAACTCATCCAACTGCTAAAGATACTTTGGATATGTTCTGCATGACCGTTGGACGTTTGTTCTTCCATAGCGCGAACAAAGAGGTGAGATAAATGGATTGGATCGTTTTTAGCTGAATTATTGGTAAAGAAAGAGGCATAGGGACGAATTCAGTATTGAGTGAGTGGTGATTGGATACTAAGGATGGTTTGAAGGGGAGAAAAATTTCAATAATTAAAAAAGGGATCCAAGTAGAGCCGTTGAAAGAGCACATTTTGTCCTGGGACCAGTTTTCCCGGAAGGGCCTGAGAAATTTAAAATTATTAAACATGCAATTTTCCCTTTTTTCCAATTAATAAATGTTCTGCGCGAATTATAAAGGGGCTTGGAAATTTACCCCGGGCATGTTCTCTCGACGGTTGTGGATCCCGTATTCGACTCCGACTGTGGAATCCGCAGGGCCCCGCAGAAAAAATTCGGGCCCCTGGAGAAAATTATACAGACTTCCTTTCCTTGAAAGGGCTCGATATTTTTTCCAAAGGTCCCGTTATTTTTTACAAAGGCTTAAAACGCACGTGGGCCCTTAAAAAATCTGGGCCCCAGGAGAAATTTCCTTTTCCCCTTCTGGTTGGGCCTGTGAATCCGACATATTCCAAGACAACTGTCCCGTCACATGACAGAAAAGTGTGTAGGAAATACCTCAAGGGCTCTTCAATTTTATGAGGTCCTGTCCCTTGGAATTGGCAGATTCTCCTGATTCAATGAAACAGAAAATATGTCCAAGACCTCATCAGGATGAACCTTACTACACCTTGTAGTTTTTTCAACAATTTGAAAAGGTTGAATGACGAACTATCCACATTTAGCCTCTGCTAATTCTTGTCTCATTGCACGTCATTCCTGCTTTCATTGTATTTGCTGGTTTCTTTGGCTTCTAAATCTATGAGGAACTAAATCACCAGTTCTCCGTCGAGTTTCCTCGGTTATAATTAAAGTGATAATTTCTATAGAGGGTTGTAAGTCTTGAAGTACGAGTAACTCCAGCTCCCCAGATACTCCTGGTGTCTGATTAATATTGGGCCCTCTAGGGAAATTGAATTTTTTTCGATTTCATGGCACAAAAATGGTAGCACTGACTTTAACTACGTTGAATGGAACGTCTTTCTCTTGAATATAAAATAAATTCAGTGCTATCAATACCATTTTGATTTAAAAAGTTGCAATTTACCGAGTCCAAAAACCAAAGGAGGCCTAAAATCAATCAAACACCCGGTACACAGGCTTACAACTACATTAAATTAGTTTCTTCGCGTCAAAACGTATAACCACGATTTTTCATTACTTAGGTTAAAGAATTACACAAAGGTATTGATAAAAAAAGAGAAGCATGGGGTAATTTGATGAAACTGAAGGAAATATTTATCAAAAAAATATTAAAAATTCACAATTCCGCCGAAATGAGGAGATCATTCAGCGTGCTCAAGAGCTGGATTACGATGCAGCTCGAGGAAAAAAATAAGGATAAATCGAAAAACGAAACTCCTGCAAAACAATCGCAACACGTGGAAAATACGCCGAAAAAACAGAAGTCGCATGGTAAAAAACATCACAAATCGTAAACAATGAACAGCCTCGTGTAATGTGTAAGCCTGATATATTTTTGCTATTGTAGCATACTAAAATGTTAAGAAAATTTCAATTAAATATAAAACTATTGAAAGATCTACTTACTTCGGCTATAAAGCCTACGATGAGTACAGCAACGAAATTGCGCATAGATCTCATGATTACTTTTAGTGATCTACGTCGAGTGAAATTATTGGCATTTTATAGCCTAATGTACAAACGTCGGCAATGTGTTTGAAAATCGTTTTATTAACGCGCCGAATATAATAACTCAAATTGATGGCTCGTCTGGTGGACGTTGATGAATAATTAAAATTTCTTTTTGACGCACCGACTGGTAAAATTTCCTATATAAATGAGTAATTACGCGAATTTTCCAAGTATTTATTTATCGCAAGATCATGTCGTTCAAATTGAGTATTTTTGTTTGTGGATTACTCGCTGTGTCTGTAAGTATTTCCATATCCAGTTCTAACTTTTCACTACAATGAATAACAACTCACTCGATAATAGATCCATGCCGATGGTACGCCAGCATCTGAGATCCTCGAACAAGCCCTACAAGCGGCCTACCCAGATCTTCCGTTAGCCCTCAAAGCATCTGGGGTAGTATACAAAGCAATGGCCCAGGATGCTTTGGATGGAAAGGAAAAAAATGCCATAGCGCCGATATGGAACTCGATGATTAAAACGTTGACGAATCGCGAGGGAGCTGAAACGTTTAAAATGGTCATGGCCAAAGTCAAGGATATCTTTGGGGATGAAAACGCTCAGAAAACGTTGATCACCATTTTAACGACGTTATATTCTTGTCTAACTTTCGAAGTTACCGAAAACAACGTCAATTTTCCGTGGAAAGAATTGAAGAGATTGATGTCCACGAGTAACACGAGGGTTTTCCCTATGATTGATGAGAGGCTGCGCAAAATAGCTTTGGATCCTAGCACCAAAGAGAATTTCAGTTTATTGGTAAACACCACCGAAGAAACTATCGATGAAGTGGAAGAAGAGGTTGTTTCGAATGATGGCTCGAGATTTGGAAATCGCTATGCCTCCAGAGATGTTAATTTTGTCGAAGGTGATCTCATGAGTAGTTTGGAAGCACGTGACATAAAAGAGGGTGTGCAGCTGAAGAATGGATTTTTATTCAAAGATAGTAAAGAAGACATAAAAGAAAACTCGAATCCGGCAAAAAAACAAATTCCGGGGGTAGATACATAATGAATTAATTTGCATCGATGTGTCTGTGTGTTGTGGAGTAATTAATATTATCCTTGTAATAAATTCGATTTTTCTTTCTCATTACACGCTGTAAATTAATCATCGAATGATACGAGTACTTTATTACATTAGTTGTACTTCTTTGGGAAATTACAGAAAGATTTCAACTTTACTTTCAATTTTTTAAAGATTAGTGTAAATTTTAAAATGAAAATGGAAAACTTGGTATTGTACGAGGGAGATCATCAGTGTAGATATTTTTTTTGAGGTTTCAGTGTAATTCATGCTTGACGAAGTTTTGAAAATAAACGAGACTTTTCAAGGTTTCATGGTGAGTTGACATTTTTATTTCAAACAATTATGCACTAGGTATTCAGTTATCATTTCAATATGAAACAAGCTTATAGAAACTCCAAGTGAAACTTAATATTATTTTTGTTAGTAT
The DNA here is from genome assembly GCA_003261595.1 of Maconellicoccus hirsutus. Taxonomy (NCBI): domain Eukaryota; kingdom Metazoa; phylum Arthropoda; class Insecta; order Hemiptera; family Pseudococcidae; genus Maconellicoccus; species Maconellicoccus hirsutus. The sequence goes on from QBDW01001960.1 coordinate 15,804, forward strand.
TTTGTATTATTTTGATTTAAATGAATTTCTTTTAATAAATTCATCTTCTCTTGTCGAAAGAGCCTGTTCATAGCTGCTTACGAGTGTTATTCTTAGAATCATAATTTTTCGACAACTTTTCTGATATTGTTTTAGGAAAAGTAATTAATGATTGCTGATTGGAAACCTGTCTCAAACCAGAGGTGTCCTTTTCTTCCTTCCGTGGCAAACTGATATTTTTATCCTCTTTGAAAATTTCCTCCAACTCATATTTTAATTTAATCAAAAAAAGGTTATTGCGTTTCAAATTTGGGTTGGCTTTTTTAGCATGCGAAAACAACGTTTCTGATATTTTTGATGCGTTACCGTTACTCAATTGATTAATTAAAATTTTTTGCATCTGTATCGGATCAAAGTTCAAATTAGTTTCTGGAATACCCAATTTTATAGCAACGTCGTATAAAATGTCCTCGAATTTCTCAATAATATTTAAAGCATAAGCTTGTGCTTCCAATAAAGAGGTTGCGTTGTTTTCCCGCAGTGATGATGGTTTACTGCCCGTGACTTTTCGTACAAGTAAATCTAGCAACAATAATGTACCATTTGTATCTAATGATGCTTCAACAGCAGATAATTTTGAGTCTGGATTGGTAGTATTAAAGAAATTCGCATTTTTGAACCAGTCAAACCAATTATTTATTCTTGAAGATTGATTAGGAGTATTTTGGGTAATAAGTGGCGTATCGTGGGATTTAAACGAATTGATTTGTTCGTGATTTGTTGTAAAGGTCATAACATCGTTTTTGAAATCGATTACGGTAGATTCCTTGACAGACCTTTTACGTCTAATGTTGAATGAGTTATTCCTTCGAGTGATGTTCAACATTTTCATTGGTGTATGAGCCGTGTATACGATCGGATTCAAGAAAGGGAATTTAAATTTATCGAGAGCCGCTTGAACGCGAGCATTTTTTATTCGATCTATCCAAATAACATCGGTGATGAAGTGTTTCACAAAGGCTGTAGTGTCTTTGCAAAAGTTACATCTCTCGATTGGTACTAAATTGGGTACCACTTTGGGCTCAGATTGTTTATCGAAAGGTCTCCACGATGATCCATCAGGTGTTTCGTACGATGCCATGAAAAGTATTTCTTCTTTAGGAACAGGCTTACGGCCTCGAAGATAGTTTTCTACTTGAGATAGGGCGACGAGGCAATGAGGCTCGGCGCAATTGTGAGGATCTCGTGTAATAGGATATTGTTTTCTGGCTTTCTCTCCTAGCTCCTCGATTTTTTTAATGTAACTTTTGATATTTTTATCGAGTAATACGTCATTTAGATCGAGATGATTAAGTCGATCAATTTCAGCCGCTACACGTTCCCTTTTTCTATCCAAAGAAAGTTCGTTCCATTTCTTAGGTGTTGTGCCTTCCATAAGAAGTACATTTGTTGCTCCTCTGTTGAAGTTTTCTTTTTTTTTAATATTTTCCAAAGTTTTTTGCTGCAGTCGTAACCATTTTTGTAATTTGTTTTGTATGTCTCGTTCAGATATCGGAGAGTAATTTACGCTTTCTTTCATATTTTTTCGTAATTCGGTAAATAAATGTTCGATTAGTTTATTTGTCAGGGGTTTACTGAAGCCGTTTGTGATACATTTTTCTTTTAAAGCGCCCTCGAATTTATTCCAAAATTTTAAAAATTCGTTGAAATTTTCATTCCTCAATTGGGCTTTTTTTTGAGTGATGATTGAATCATCTATGACGACATCTTTTCCAGCTATCTTGTCGTTATGTTTTAATAACTCTAGATGCTTCTGGCCTGTTTTTCGATCCGTGTATGCGATGAATCCAGGAGCATTGGAACGTGAAAATGCCCCTATAATTAAGTCTTCTGTAACCAATATGCCTACGACTCTGTTTGGTATATTATGCTCCTCTAGAGCTTTAACCACTTCTTTATTATAAGCAATTTGACCATGTTCATCTCGAGGAGCCCATTCTTTGTAATTTCTTATGTCGTCGAAGAAATGCAAAACAGCTTCTTTTCCATGATATTGCGACGTGCTTTCCATTTCCAGTAATTGTTCGTGTGGTTTCTTCATCTCCATGGAACCGATTTCGTGTTCGTTCTCGTGTATACTTTCCAATGGTATGTATTCGTGCTCCTGCGAATTCTTTCTTCGATTGCGGTTCCTTCCAGCGAAGGCGAATTGTCCTGCTGTGGTCATTCCGTTTATTAAAGCTTGATATGTTTGTATGGATGAAAAATCCCAACCATTTTCATTCGCCGTGCTGCCCGTCAGAAGTGCAGAAAACCCGACTAAAGTCGTTCCTGCAGTAATTTTACCAATACTTTTAGAAAACGGATGAATGGTCAATTGCTTTAAGTAACCACCTGTACTGCGCCATGTACTTTTATGAAGTAATGTCCTCGCAAAGCTCTTGAACGAACGGCCATTACGAGTAATTGCTAACAACCTGTATCCATTGTTTGCTTTGGTTAAAAATTCGTGAAAATTTTCAAAAGCATTGCGTCCATGTTTTGAGAAAAATCGTTTACCATACATCAACGTCATTGATAAGTCGGTCATACCAGCAACCGAATCTAGTAATCCATAATACATCGCTGGATTAGTGAAATCCCATCGTGCAGCATTTCCATTGGCCACGATCGACAACGAAGTACCCAATACAGCAACCCCGGCAAACATATATCTGGCTTTGGTTGACAACTGTAAGAAGAACGTTTTGCCCGAGTGTAACCCTCCAACTAGACCAGATCCTGTGGCAAACCCTTGGAACATAGCGTTTATATTTTCAGCTGCTGAAAGATGCCATTTGCCTGGATTCCAGCGACCATTGGCTGCTGCCATGCTTAAATAAGCGCCTCCGACTCCTAACGCTATTGTTAAACCTGTCGCCGCTTTGACTCCTAATCCTAATGCCATAAAGGCGCTCATTGAGCCTCCAAAACCCAACGGCAGAAAAGCCCCGTTCAAGCCTCCGAATAGTATTCCCATCCATGTTTTCTTGCTAAGCCAATCCCACTTGAATGGATTTAATGTTTTGTTTGCAGCTGAGCCTCCGAGATATGCTCCAATTAGAGCAAAGATCCCTATAACCAGTAAATTTGCGAATTGGCCATCGGGATCTATCATAGATATTGGTGAATTACCAGCGTACTTATATGGACTGAAGTATTGTTCTTTTGGGTCCACTTGGTAAAATCGACCGATGCTGGGATCGTAAAAACGTGCGTGGAAATTATATAAACCGGTCTCTTCATCTAGCTCTTGACCAGTGTATAAATATGATATATGTGATTCTGGATCGTTACCATATTTACGCATGAAATTACCGTAAGGTAAATAGTCATAAGCAGCTACTACTTCTTTACCTCTCACTACTAATCTTACTGAATTCTCGTGATCAGTGATTACACTGTAAAACTGATTACGACGGATGAAGCCTATTAATCCTCTTGGCCCATAGATATAGGCTGTGATTAGTACATCTGGTGCGAGTTTTCGTGAAATGTAAGTGATTTTACTCTCTACTAAAGTTCTTCCAAATTCGTCTCTTATATAATTTGTTTCGCTTGTCGTATGCCCTGCATCATTAATGACTCTTTTCAGCACTCTTTCGCCTTGCGCATCATAAAAGAACTTTAAGGTTCTGCCATCAACTAAATACATTTTGATGGCACGATTAGATACTGGGTTATACTCGATACTTTCTATTCCTTTGTGTAATGCTTGTACCACATTTCCACGATTGTCGTGCTTGACTGCGAAATTGTTTTTTTTCATGAGCGAAGAAGTACTCTGATATTTGATATTTTTTATTTGATTGGTGTTGTTGAGATAATTCAACTCATAACGATCAAAACCTGTATAAAAAAGTTTATGATTACCATTGGCATCTATTTCATACGATTCTACGTCAAATTCTGATTCTCCTAGTTGCTTTCCAAAGTAGTCCAGCAGTACTCGAACGATATCAGGAATAAAACTTTGATATCTGTGCAGCATCGTCTTGAAATCGCTGACTAAGGGGTTTTGTAAATATTGATTTTTTTCTAACATTTTCACAATACTTTGAAAACGTTGTTTTATTATTTCCTCATCTAGACCAGTATTCCATTTGTTGAAAGCTTTTTCCAAATTGTTTTTCATGAGAGAAATGTCTTGTTTGGTGGAAAAAAATGAGGCCAGGAGTCTTTCCAAAGGCTGCAAATATGTTGTGTATTGAGAATCAACTTGTTTTAGGTCGTTGAATAGTGAAGAACGTATAAAAGATTTTGTTTGTTTGCCTTGAGCCAAGGATGAATCAAGTTTTACAAGATCCTTTGTCATATAACCAGCATCATTGAGAATTTGCCAAATATCCTGAGAAGCTGTACCATTTATTCCTCGTATTTCTTGACTAAAGGTATTAGGCTGTAAAGGCTGTGGCGTCTCATCACCTACGAAGTATTTGGCTTTAGTTAACTCTAGAAGATTACCATAATCGTAAGTGTGTCCATAAACGTTGGGGAAGCCTTCTTTTCCGAGGATGCTTTGTATTTGACGACTACGAGATCCGTAACTACAAATTATTGGTAAATCGATGGTTAACGCTGGGTAAAATGTCTTTGCTTGATGATTATTACCATCTAAGTATCCGTTGTTTTTCAATTCCTGGAAACAAAGTTCTGATTCTTGAGGTCTGATTGAGTCAATGATAAAGGAGTTCTCATTTATACCCAGATCCTCGTTATCACAATGTTCATGCCAAGTAGCTTGAAATTTGGTGGAAGTTATGGTACCATCTCCATGCCCTGAACCACCGTAACTGTTTTCTGTGTATTGGATATCTTCGGTTAGAAATTTATCATGTATCCGAGTCAGAAATCCTGCCAGATTGTAATTATAAGTACGAGTAAAATTCATGGGCGAATTTGGTGAATGAGTTTCATCACTAATTTGACCAGAGGCGTCGTAATTAATATGGGTAAATAATCGATAGTTCCCAGGTACTCCGATTCCAGTAATTTTACCTATTTTGTTATACTGGTAAGTAAGCCTGAAAGGTTGATCGTGTATTCTAAAAGGATATTCAATTTCCATTAGTTTCCCTGTGAGATACTTTTTATTGATGGCGATCATATTAGGGGATGTGTCATCTTCGGTGGGGAAAAGTATACGCTTGCTGAGAACTTCCTCGTGTATGTTCATAACGGATTCTTCAATCAAAGGAATTCCATCGTTATAGGTTATTGTTCGTTTTGTATTCTGCCTTAGGGCTGGTTCGTGCTCCAAATCGTTGTAATAGAATTGCTGATACGTTTTTGTGTTATTTAAGGTGAGATGTAAATTCGATAGATTTTCTTTTGAGATCCCATCAGCTTTTAACTTGCCAGTTTCACGGAGTCTCTTGAAGTCGTCGTAATTGTAGTACAAAACGTTTTCTATTTCATTATCGTGATTGAAATTTATAGTAAATTTCAGTAAATCGTTGTCGTATATGTGTTCCTGCCTTTGGGAATCTGGTGTTTGTTTAAGGATCACATGGCCTTTTTTATCATAATTCATATGCATGCCTAATGATTTCTGGAGTAAGGACTCCAAAGTTATCTGCTGTGAAGTATTTAATTGCATCAGCGTTCCTGCTTCTCTGTGATATAGAGGAGATAACGCTTTAATCAATTTACCCTCCTCGTTGTATTCGTAAGTGCTAAGTAGATCACCTGATGATGGTAAATCGATGTATTTTGCAACCACATTTTTCTTATTGTCTTTCACAATAATGTGCTTTATTCCTCCCGGTTTCAGTTCAACTTCATGAGTATAATTATGAGTGACGGGGTAAACATTATTGATGTAGAGGTTCTCGCACGAAGAGGAAAACTTTCTCGAGTAAGGGCCAGAAACGCTGAATTCTTCACCAGGCAACCCCACAGCGCTTTTCTCATCCAATGGATTGGGATAGTATGTGGTTTGATGGTAGCCATATTCTCCAATTGTATTTTTGGACTCTCCTTGTAGTCGTTTTGTCTTCCATACTGAATTTTCCGAATAAGGATTCTTGTTTGTAACAAAAGTATCATGGTATGTTAAAAGAGGTTGCAAATTTGATCTTGAAATACGGGCTGGTTTAGTTGTAATGGCTTGCCTACTCAATTCATCATAAAGGTATTCTGTTATTATTGCAGAACTTTCGTTTTCGAGTACCACTTCTTGTAATTTTTCTCCTAAAGCGTTTGAATAAGTTATTTGAATAGCAGGTTCACCAAAAACAAACACCTGTCGTATTTTTACTTTTCCTTTTGCAATTATTGAATTAATAGAAGAATCGCTTAGAGCTCCATCAAAGTACAAACCACCATCTATCCACACAAATAAACGAGTATTCTCTGCCACCAAGAGTATCTCCGCCTGTACAGGTATAAGTGATTTTTTGTCTGCAAAGGCAAACTCGGCAGAATTTCCTACACGTTGTAGTACTACTGTACCAAATTTCAAGAGAGAATTTTCAGATTCTAATGAAAAGTGCGCCCTTATTCCAAAAGATGTTGAGCTAATTTCATGAAGGTTCAGGTGTAAATTGTGTGAATTTATAGAGAAATGGTATAAGCAATGGGGCCATATTTTCCAACTATCGGTTGCGTCTATTGACCAACGTTGTTTGAAGGAATTGGGTGCGAAGTCTTCGTAGAATCCTGTCCGTGGGTTTATTTTTATCGCACCGTTTAGTTTTATTAATCTACCTGTGCTTGAAGATTTAGTATAAGTGTTGAGTTCTTCAAGTAGGCCGTAATCATCGATGGAAGCTATTTCTCTTTGGTACTCATCATAAGCATATCTTTTGATTAAACCGTCAGCGTGTATTTCTTGATTTATCTGCCAAGTTTTAGGGTCATACACGGTTGCTGCGAAATGACTGGTCAAGGGAGAAAAACGAATGTGATCTAAATCGATGGTAACATTTGTTCCAGAATTCACTATGACGTCAGCTCTCAGTAAATTCTCCAATTGCTGATCTGTGGCATTTTTCGTTGCTACGTACATCTCGCGGGCTAATGGAAAATCAACGAGTACTTCTGCATAGTACCAATCATCGAATCGATACTTAACCTCACCTAACTGAGTTAATATTTCATCACCTTTACTTGTACGAATAGTTGCTTTGAGATGAGTAGTAGGAGAAGCCTCATTAATGGTTTCATTCCGCGGGCGTATCCAACAAGAGGCGATGTAATTTTGAAATTGTTGCTTTGGTTGAAAAATTCCTACTAGAGAACTTTCAAATAAACGCAAATGATTTTGTCCTGTGAATGAAAATTCGTTTTTGATTATGTCGGTTTCTTTGAAACCCCATTTTCCTTCGCCTGTTCTGGAAGAGTTCTTCAAGCCTATTTGATTCACTTCATAGTCTTCGAACCCAAAATAACTTACTTCTTCGTCATCTATGTTATTGATGAAAAATTCAGCTACTTGAAATCTTCCACTTTTATCGAATAAGGTTGCCTTCGAGTAAGAATCTGATGGCTTTGATGCTGAAGTATTGTTCCTATCAGGTTCCGGCTCTGGATATTGAATTTTAATCAAATTTTGTCGCCCGTCGAAGATTTTCTTATGCGTTTTTGAACGATCACCATAGTCTTGGATTTCTTCTATCCAACCAAAATTAATTCTATCGTTGCCAGGTATTATGGAAATGCTCTGGTAATAAACAGCATCACCAAGTGCCTTAGGAGATTTGTATTCGTAACCAGTTTTTCTTGTATTGTCATTAAAATGCAACGAAATCTTTGTTACTACCGGGTTAGGCAATAAACGTCGAAGGCCGAGCATTTGTCGAAATACCAAAGTCTGGCTTTTCAAATTACTAATAATTGTAATCAAAACATTGTGCGTACTCCAGGAACTTAACTCTTCGTGACTAGGTAACGAAGTGATTTTATCGAAATCTCCTTTGTTGGAAAATTCGAGCACATTGACGCCATCGTTATTTGCTTGGTAAGCGACATAAACAGGATAGGCATTAAAAATTTTGTTAAAATTTGATAAATCTAGGTTTGCTAAGCTGTTGCCCAGTCTTGTCTGGTTTGTTCCTTCGTAGAGTCTTATCGAAGATTTTACATCTTTGACTAGGATATATTTTTCACCTAACTTCATGGAAGTTCTTTCATCTTCAGCAAGTATTTGTTCTTGTTTCCAGTCGTTTCCATTGAAAATAAATTTGTCTTTTCCATTCAATACAACTGGGGGATTGAAAAAAGTATTATATTTCGATGGATCGAATAAGTTACGTTTTCCTAAGGAATCTGTCAAATTTTTACGCAATTCGTTCTTGTATGTTTCCATTTGGTGGCGTCCAATTTGACATTGCTCATCATTTTCGTCAGAATGGCATACGTTGGGATTTCCCAAGAACGCATCTTCAAGCTTTTTCAGTATAGGTCCGCGAAAATCCTTACCAATGATTTCCATTTTACCATGAAGTTCGTAATGGAATTCCAAAGAATTCCCGTCTCCAATATCTACCTCCTTCTTTATTTTAAATATGTTATCTGTGGTGGTGTTGAATTGTTGTTGATGGGCTATTTCATACTTGTTGTTTAATGTGAATAAGTTCATTCGGGAGAAGAGTTTACTTCCTTGAAGAACAGAATCCCATTGACTCAAAACCAAAAGATTTCCATTTAATTTTAACGCATTCGCTGCAAAATAATCTAACAATTGCTGGCTTATTTTGGTATCGAGATAAAAATAAGATAAAACGGTTTTTATACTGTCTAGAGCTTTTGGCATCTGCATGAGTTTCTTCGATGACCATTTTTCACGAGCCATTTTATACCCTAACCACAAATTAGCGTTGTCGTAAACAACAAACGTTCCTTTGGAAGCTGCCACAACCAATGGAAATTCCTTATCGGCCTCGAAGGTCAATGAAAAAGGATCTTTTTTCCATTGTTTACCATCTACGTCCCATGATATCATTTCAAGAACCCGAGTTTTCTTGGCTACCACCACAAAGTCATCGCCAAATCTAATCATATCTTCGTTTTCAAACCTGTATTCGAATGGCTTCTGCCATTTTTCCTGTTTATGCATTAAGTGTACCACTTTGTCGGACATGTAGTAGATAACAATTGCGAAGAAATCGTTCCCTTGGACAGTTTCATATTCTTTGGCCGAACCACGTCCAAGCAACGTGAATGCTTCAGATGAAACCGAATGATCGATGATTATTTCATGTTTGAATATTTTAAACGCTACTTTTCCATTCTCATCTAGCCAAGTAATAACCACTTCGTTGCCGATGAAATCAACTCTGTGATTCTGTGGAACGTCATATCTAACATGACCTATTTCTTCATCAACAAGGGAAATCTCCCCGATGGAATCGTAGGTGAAGTTCATTTGAAGAGTTGTTGGTAGAATGGCTTTTTCTATCAAATAAATTTTCGATATTTTCTTATAAAAGAATTGGAATATTGGCTCATTAGTGGGATCTTGTTGTTGTTTAATTCCAACAAGGAATCGTTTACCATCAATTAGAGTATAAATGAAATCTACATCTTGTCTGTAATTCGGAGTCAAAATGGAGTATCCGTTTAAGTAACGAGCTTGAATTAATTCACATCTGAGGTTACCTTCTTGGTCAATTATTGGTGGTGTATCGTATTCATTGGCGTTCTTTTGCGAATAATTGAAAATAACTTTGCTTTGAAGACTGGTAATCGATTTTAGGTAAATTTCCCTGGTAAATTGCAAACCACCGGGAATTCTGGCATCTACGACGTCGTAGGCAAAACGATATACATTGTTTTCATCATGTATTTCAGTCAAGTACCAAGAACTAGCTATTCTTTGAAGATCTGCCAAGCTACTACCAACGCCTCTCCAGTTCTTCCATGTTAATTCCCAGATTATCGGATCAGGAGACATGTTCTGTACACGTCCATAAATTTGTTTACTTTTTGAACGCCTTATTTCCCATTTCTCTTCGTTTTTAAAATAACGAAATTTTGCATCTGGTGATTGATTATTTGGTAACTTGAAAGAAGAAACTGTATCATTGGAAGTATCCAGATCTATTACTAACTGCGTCGGTATGTCTTCAACAACAATGTAATAATTTTCCAAATTTGGGTATATACTCGATTGATGATCCATTGTTATGAAATTCCGCGGTAAAAACCAACCCACCCCCATCATGCTGGATTCTCTGCTGTTACCATTGTAAATGAAGTTCATCCTGATATCATTGCCCAAAGCTGAGGATAAATCTATCAAAGGTACCTGGAAACTAACTCTACCCATGTACTTATCAATTGGGTTTATCATCGAAGCACAATCTAACTGATCTCGTAACAACAAAATCGGTTTTTCGTTGCTAACCTCAGGAGGAGTTCTTTGTGGTAAAGGAACGAATCGCTCGATGGTTTTTGCTGGTAGCTGATTTTCAGATACGGTTTCATTCATTGATGTCTCCAATTCTTCGAGAGGTTCTTCAATGTTGATAATGTTTCCCCAATATAACTCATCTTTATAACGAGATATAACTACAGTATCGTTTACGTAAGGTAAATGAGTTGGTATTACATCTACAATTTGACTACGACGTTGAGGAATCGATAATTTGGAGTAATCTAATGGGAAATTCCATTCATTGGTGAAGTCATCAAAAGCCATAACGTCCATTCCTCGTGGTCCAGTGAATAACATTTCATCAATACCATCTCCATCTATATCTGCGAATAAGGCGGATTTCCTATGTTTTTTATTCCATCCTGTTAGCTCCGAAAAAAACGAATTATAACGGAAGAACTCGTAATTACTGGCTTTCTCATGATATCGATACATAAACAAACCGCTTCTATTCATTACAACTACATCTCGAAGTTGTGCCCCCAAATCAGGAAATAATAGCTTTTGTTCAGTATCATCAGATTTAGCACCATTTTCTATTTTCCATAAATGCTCCAGATTGTTATCAGAATTGAACTGATAAACGTTCATCGCGGTCGTATTGCGAATTACCAAATACTCTTGTCCCTTCTTATGCAAATCAGCGAAATAAAAATTCGATTTTGAATTGTCACGTACAATATTCAAGTCCACAGGATTCGACCATATGGGATACCTCCCCGATAAAAGTTCTTCTTCCATAATAACGTTAAATTGAACCCCATAAGTGTGATGCTTGCTTAGTATCCCGATCAAACTTTGATTACGATAGAAATGACCACATTTTATGTAATTTCCATGTTCATTCCATTGATAAGCATCGTGATAAATATTTTCATCGAAATCGCTGCTTCGAAGTAAGCGTTTCAAATCGTTGTTTTGAATTTGATAGAAATCAATACCACGAGATGTCTTTATCATTAAGATGTTTTTGTTATGTAAATTTTTCGGGAAATGAATTACTTTGCTTTGTGTTGTACCTATTGAATCGATATCTAGTGTGCTGTTTAATTTCATTCGCCATGATTGCGAATTTGTATCGAATTTGTACGCGAGTACGTTGTTATTATTGAAGAAATATATTTCAGTGTTGTCGTTAGAATTTGTGAAAAATACATCAGTACCCTTATTCAGCGGTAATATTTGATCTGAAAATTTTATCTGATAAGAGTTAGTCATCGTTGAAATTTACTAGGTAAAAATTAAAACAATCGCAATTAGTTTCTTATCTGGCTACGCTTATTTCCAACGAAGGTGAATTATCAGTAATGTTTTTTCTAATGGTTTTTCCTGAAATCAAAGAATCGGAAGCTATTTAGTCGTGAAATAAATCACCCGAATACTTGAGCACGTTTATAAAAAATATTTCATCTTTGACCTTGACCTACTCTTTGACTCCAAAGTTGATTCAAATTCAAATTCCTCGAAACATTAACAATGAACTTCACCTTTGAAATTTCTACGTACCACGTGCTTTACGATTTTCGTGGAATCTTAAAAATTACTTAGACGTAAAAACTCCCGACGAATCTGTTTAATATCACGCGTGTAATTTACGTACGCATCGTTTCTTCAACCTTTGGCAAAAACAACGAAAAAAAATTGGCTCGTGAAATAATACATATTTGAAAAACTTAATTACACGAATATTTGTAAATTACGGAAATAAGCAACGTGGGTAGATACAAGATATAACAAGCAGCCATTGTGGCTAAGAGCAAAGCACATTGACTTAAGAACTTTCAAGTAGGTAAATAATAAGTAGGTAATGATACGTGGGTGTGAAAATTACTCAGTGAACTTGGGTAACAACTTTATAGACAGTTGGTAACTTTTGTTATCATTCCAACAACTCAGCAGGCCCAACCAGAATGGAAGAAAGGGGGTTTCCCGGGCTCGGATTTTTTTTAGGGGCCCGCGTGTATTTTAAGTCCATGTAAAAAAATAACGTGTCCTTTGAAAGAAATGACCAGTCCTTGGAAAATACCGGGCCCTTTCGAAGGAAGGGGGCTCGGTGTAATTTTTCCTCAGGGCCTGGATTTTCTCTGCACGGCCCTGCAACTCAGTACAATGAGTTGAGCTGATCTCTAGCTCAAAATTGAGCATCATCTGGTCATCGAATTGTAAAAATCATCAGAAAAAATGAAATAAATCATCGATCGAATTCGAAGGAATAAAAAAATATGGAAATTGTTACTTTAAAATTAATACAACAAAATCAAAATAATGTTTTAATTCAATATTTACGTACATTTCAAATGGACTTTTTTCAGTAATTTTTTAAACGAAATTCAAATTTTCAAATTTAAAAAAATTGAAGATGCTTGATGTATGTATTTTATCACAAAAATGTGCAATTTTCTTCATTTTTTGTTTTTTTTTTTACATACTATTTCCTGTAAAATCACTGAAAACTCCACCAAAAAAAAATCACCTGATGGGATTATCACCAAAATACCTCCCTCCCCCTTGTAAAAACTGCCCCTGTTTGTTATTAATCTTCGTAAATATAAGTAAAACAATTAATAGAAACTTACCGATGGCTTTTAATACATTCGATTTTATTTCTGTTCATTTATCCTTAAAATCTCAAAAATGCACTTTGAATATTGTAAATTTCACAGAAAAAAGATGTCTAGCGTTACTTGTAACAAGCTTAATTCAACTAATTTCAAGCGAGGAGCTATTTCTTCGCGAGAAAAATTTAACAAATGGCGTGACAATTCTTTCTGTGATTTGCGTCGATGTAAAATCACCATCCACATGATTTGGCGCGTTGTTTGGTAATTTTTTTAAATTTATTTTTATCGTGGAAATTTAATTTCAACTTGAATATACATAAGAAAATAAGAAATACTATTAATATTTTTCGAAGTCCACGCGGATAACAATTTTTTTTGTGGCCTTATTGATGCGTAAAATAATGACGTATGGTTGCGCGAACTTTGAATATTGCGATAATTTGATAGAACAATTTTAGGAAGAAGAGGGAGAAAATTAAGTGTCGTGTTGGGTATTCAAATTAAATCGTAATTTTATTTTCATATAGTCGAGTAAGTTGAAATAATCATTGTAAAAAAAATTAAGTTGTGAATTCAGTGGTTCTTATAATACTGGTAAGTCAATATTATAATCGTACTACGAGTATAATAATTTTGTAAAATGGCGCATCTAATTAACATAAGAATGAATTCATGGAAAAAAATTCAAATAAAAATTTATTGGGAGAATTATATTAATAGAATATATTGAATATGTTTATCAAAAAAACAGAAGAAAATAAAAGAAGTTCAAAGAATTGAAAAACAATGGAACTATTTGTTTCGTAGATTATAAAAATGGACAATGGGTGTCCTGGGGTAAAAGTAAGGTCTTCAATCCAGTAACCTTACAACATAAGCTGAGTCTACGTATGCATGTTTACCTAACCTCTGGACCGCAAGGCAGCAGTATACCCTTCCAAAAAATTTTTTTTCAATTTCGTTTACCAATTTTGAGTAATTATGGCCCTACCTGCGAAGCTCAACTAGTAATATGGCATTGTTGTGAAATTAGTAATACTTTAATGAACGTTTTAATGAGAAGAAAGACAACTAAAACGTTTTGATCCAAGGAGAGAATAACGTGTACCTTAATTTTCAACAACTTTTCTCAAAGTTTTGAAGTTTGAGTGATTTTTTCACAGCTAAATCAAATCTAAAAAAATTAAAAATACCAAGAATTTATATCATTTTGAAAATTTTTGAAAATGTTTATTTTTCGAGTAATCTCCATAAATTTCTCTTTCTCCCGGAACAAACCGCATATTTCTATCTATTTTAGGAATCGAAGTATAATTATTCAAAATCGGTAAACAAAATTGGAAAAAAATATACCGCTGCTCCTGCGGTTCGGAGGTTAAGCAGACATGCATACATAGACTCAGCTTATGCTGCATAATTACTGGCTGGAAGGCCTCACTTCTACCCCGGAACACCCTGTATTTAGAAGGTAAAACTGAAAAGTGAAATTCACTTTAGAAACAAATCAATTTATTTTTTAGAAAACGAAGAGCATCAAGTGCTGTAAAATACCATAAAAAATCGAAAGGGAAAAAATGCGAAAATAATTTTGAAAATCGGGAAAAGAAAAGCAATGGGCACGTCTCTGATGGAACTAATCACAGGAGGTGCTCCCTTTATTGATAGTTCCACGCGAACAATAATTCTACTATTGAGCCTCGTTCAACTAATCACCTCAAAAAGACTCATTCAACCCGGCAACTCACCACAGATAAACGACTTCATTGATAGTTCAACTTTAAAAGAGTTTCATAATGATAACAACACCCAGCACAGCTCCAATCTTGACTCGATCTCCCTTCAAGGCATATTCACTGAAACCTTCGTAGAAAATATTGGAAAAATCATTCAAGACATAAGCAATATCTCATCAATGATAAAACCTCGTAGTAAATATCGTTCCAAACGAGATAATTTCGTTCGTCCCAATTCCGACAGCAAATTCTCCAAAATTGAGGACGAAATTTTCAGACTACGACAAGATATACAAACCCTAAGTCGCTCCTCTTCTTTGAACTCTTTTGAAAAAGCCACGCTATCAACTTTAGAAAATAGCGTCAGCAGTTTCCAATCATTGATGGATAATCTGAATAAAGACACCGCTCAAAAATTCGGTAAAATTGATAACACGCTTGAGAGTTTTTACCAATCATTAAACGTGTTCAGGAAACAACTCGAAGAAATAAAATTTCAAGCCGATAAGAAGGAGAAAATAGAGGCTGAAAAAAAACTACCCGATGAGTGCGTAAGAGAAATTCTATCTCATAGGTTTAATTCCGCGAACGATATATTGAAAAAGACGGATAAATCTGAGATTAATTACATCGTCAAGAAAGCCTACGACCATCAAGCTGGAAATTTCGATTTACTAGTGAAATTTGGAATCGCCGTTAGCGTAATTGAACCGTCATTTTTGGTATTAAAAGCCTTACATTACGAACTACAAAGTAACGGCCACGAAGACGCTATGAAATTGCTAAAATTAAGCAATCTCCTTAAATCGGAGGTTATAAATCAAAGTAAAGTAACCGACGAAGAAAAATCTCAAGCTGAATTGTTATTCGACGAAATAAGAAAATCAATGAAGGAAAAAGCCATCGAACAAATTTCAGCAGCCTTTTTGTCTGATCAAATATCAACGGTGGCTCGATTCGGCAGTGATTTAACTCTTTCTTGTTATGAATGTTTCAACGACATTATGGAAAAAGTAATCGAAAACGTTTCGGTGAGATTGGGCACAAATAATTTGCTAATTTTAGTCCGTAAACCAAACGGATTCTGCTGTATCGAAGAACTAATATCAATTTACACAGCTGTATTCAAGTATATAAAACGTAACGGTGAAATAAATTCCGATTCTTCCATAAAGTTAGCTCGTGGCATAAAAGAATTAATGGATTGGGAAAATTACAAAAATGTGCAACTCGATAAGCGATCTCAAATAGAAACCGTAAAAACCAATTTACCCAAATCAGTGAAAAACATCGTATTTAAGTCGAAAGTTTGCATAAGAAATGTCGCTTATAACGAATACCTCTACGCAGCCAATTCTGATTATTGGTACGATGACGAAAGACGTCATGTATTTACCTTGTTAGGAGGAAGTCGTCACGATTCCGATAAGCCAGGAAAATTCAGCTGGAAATTGGAACCTGACGGAGATGAATTTACAATAATCAATACTGCATATAACGAACATCTTTATGCGGGATATCCCAAATGGGACGACGATAGACGATACGCATTGACTTGGATGAAAGGAGGAGCGGTTACACAAGGTAGTTGGATTTTCATACCAAATGGAGATAACGTTTATATACAAAATTCACATCACAAGGAATATCTATTTGCTGATTATGATCGGATAAACGAGCAAATCTATCGAAACGTGTTTACCTATGTTCCCGGAAGTAAGACGGGGGATAGTGTGTGGGAAATTGAGGAATGTCTCTGATAATAAATTTTTGTAATTTATTGTAGGAGTTTAATATTACGGTTGTGATAGGTCTAGGTACTTCATAGGTAACGCTGCTGGCCTAGTAGCCTGATACTGTATTGCTTTGTTAGACAGTTGATTGCTTTAAGCATTATTATAATACTTGTATTTTCTGTTAAATTCTCATATTAAAAAAAGGACTAGTTTCAATTAATAAATAATATATTTTAGACTGTCACCTTTTTTGGAAAGGGATGAAAATAAAATCTAAATCATGATGGTCGAGAAAAAACATGACATTAACAATGTCCAGGGGGGTATTCCAACAATAAGGACAGGAACTCGAAGTTCGAGGTCTCGAAGTCCAGGGCAGCAGCTCCATTGGGGGGGAGCATCCAGGAGTAGAAGCCATAAAGGATAAATTGTAAAACTGACTGTGACTTACCCACTTGCAAATACTTCTCATTGTAATCGGAGTAATCGTTTTGCACAACTTTTTTGCAATTTTGAACAAATATTGAACAATACTAAACAATTTTAACATTTTGACAATTTTGCGCTGTTTTATGCAAATTTTGATCGATTACAAACTACGACCTTAAAATTGCATATTTTCTAAAATGATGTTAAAATTGTTTAAATTCATCCAACATTCGCTCAAAATTGCAAAAAACTAATTTAAAAAGTTAAGAATCAAACAAAATTCGTTTGAAATTGCGCAAAATTGCCGAAAAGCCATTAAATTGGTCAAAATTTGTTTAATGTTGCCCAAAGTTCTAGAAATGTTGTTAAAAACGTTCAAAATTTGTTGAAAATTGCGAAAAATTGTCAAAAGGTAGTTAAAATTGTTAAAATTTATTTAATTTTCGCTCAAAATTGCATAAACACAGTTAATTTTAACAAAATTTTGGAAATTTTGCACAATTTTAAACAAATTTCAACCAGTTTTAAACTATTTCAACAGTTTTTATGCAATTTTCAGCAATTATTAGACTAAATCAAACAGTCTTAACTATATTTTGACAATTTTGCGTGTTTTAAAAGTATTTTAACCAGTTTTAAACTGTTTTAACCACATTTTAACTGTTTTTGTGCAATTTTGAGCAAATATTGAATAAATTTAAACAATTTTAATGACTTTTTGATGCAGTTTTAAACAAATTTTAACCAGTTTTAAACTACTGCAACATCATTTTGGCAATTTTTGTCCAGTTTCAGGCAAATACTTTGTCAATTTAATTGTTTGTCCAATTTTAAGGCGATTTTGAACAAATACTGTACAACTTTGAACGATTTTAACAACATTTTGACAATTTTGTATAATTTGAAGCAATTTTAATCAATTTAAACAAAATGTTGACAATTTTTATGCATTTTTACGAGAATTTTTCATCAAATTTTAGCTACGTGTACAAATTTTTTTCAATTTTAACAGGGCCGGTTTTAAGGGGGGGTGTTGGGTGTTTGCCCCCCGAGAGGTCAAGCTCCACTCGTGATTTTTACCTAATTTAAAACACAACATCACTTTTAGTTATCTCTTCTTAAAAAAAAAAAATTACTCATAATTTATGGAACCTAACCCCCCCCCCCCCCAACGAACAATCCTAAAACCGGCCCTGAATTTTAAGCAAACATATTGTAATATCAATTCATGCCAAAATTTCAGAAACGAATCAATCAACGAAAAAAGAAAACTGATCTAAAAAGGCGAAGGAATCTTACAACACTAGGTCTTCCGTTTCTATTGAGATCTGTGGCTTGTAATTTCATTATTTAGGAATTCGTTCAATGCGCAATTTGTGTAGACTTAATTACTTCCGAGTAAAAAATTGAATTCTCATCTAATCGAAGGAAAAGCCACCAACACAAACATAACTCCGGCTATTTGTTTTATAAAATGAATATATTTCACAATAAAAATTATTTATAAAAACGAAAAAATACCCAATACCACATTTATGAAGGAAAACAAAACACACTACACATAAAACAAACCGCTACGAAGAAAAGTTTAAAAAATCTTCATTAAAATTCGGCGACACACTTGCAGAAACTTGGGTAACAGTGACGAAACAAAAAGAGAGACAAGATTAAACAAAACCATGGAAAAAAAACTTCACGCGTAATGATTAGGAGGAACACTTATATCGATAAAAACATCTAGTTGATCTGGGGTGAACTGCGCCTTCAGGCAATTCCAATCAGCGTAATGGGTACGTTTGAAATTACCCAATGTTTTACGAATCGTGCTCTAGAAAAAAATAAACGTATCCGATGAGTATCGATCATTTAAGCGCTACGCGCCATTTCTAAAATATAAAAAAAAATACCGGTATAGGTTCAGGATCACCAAGATGGTCACCGATCTCGACGAAAAGTTCCGGTACTTCTGGAGGAACTGTATATGGGTGGGCATTTATGAACGAACATAAACCTATAACCCCGGCATGTCGAATATTTATGTTGCTCTTCTTGTTTAACGGCTTCTTGCGCATTTTTTTGAATTTATTCTATCGAAAAGAAATCTCTTTAGTGCTCTGAGAAAAGTTCAATGAGGCGATCACGAATACTAACAAGTAATTCTTGGGTTTCTTTGATGATATTATAATGTATAAATCCGCTTATTACTTCTCCTGCTTTTTGACGTACTTCGCATCTATCGTCTTCTAATAAAACTCCCAAAATACTTAGAATCTATTAAAACACCGATAAAATAATTAATAATCAATTTACGACGCTTAATATATTAACTCGCAAAATATCCACCTTGTCGATCCATTCTTGACGAGTAGAAATAATATAAACATTATGGAACACGAAAACTTGTAGAAAATCTAATCCTGTACATTTCGCGCACCAACTGTTACTTTCCGAAATCTACAAAAATTACGAACTTAATATCTGTTTTTTTTTACAGCACGAATTTCCATTTCGAAATACACACCTTTTCGATGGCTTCCATAAATACAGGTATATCCCGAGGATTCAGCAAGCTGAAGCTCATTAGAGACAAAGTACTTTTACAGATTTTCTTCAGTTCATCGTCATTATCGTAGTTCTCCATGTAACAAATGAGCGGGCAAATCTTAAAGAATTCCGGTTTCATTGGGTAAACGCAACGTTGTATCGAGTACGAGCACCATTTACAAACTGAAGTGGAAAATATTTATTTTAATGGAATTTTCATGGGTGGATTTTCTTGCAATGGAATTCGACAAAATATTTATACCAGTTTTCAAGAGTTGAATGGCTTCTTGGATCTCTTTATTGTTATCGGAATATATCTCGCCGTTGTTTGGGCTGCTATTTTCATCTGTGGAAAAAAATCAAAATTATTTAAAATAGGAGTTTTTTGAGTAATTTTAGTTTTTTTTTTTTTAATTTAGATGTAAACGTGAAAAAAAATTTTTTAAGTTCTTGTTAGATAAAACAAAAAACTGATAAAATATTAAAAATTTTTTTACAAAAAACAAGAAAAATGAATTTTTAAAGAAATGAAATACTAAATAATTGCAAAAAAAATTTCTTTAAAAAATGGGCAAAAATTGTAAATTAATTAACAGTTAAAAAAATGAATTTACAAATTTATCATTTTAAAACCGTTTGATTTTCAAAATTGTCAACTTAAACTTAAATTTTTATTTTTCACGACAAAAAATAAAAAAACTGTCGATCACGAAAATTTTCAATTTTTGAAACACTACTGACATCAAAACTGCCACGAAAATTTGTTAAAAATAAACAAAAATCACACCGGGTTACAAAAGCTAAACTCTTTAGTCCTTCGACAAATTTACAGTAAAAAAAAAAAAAAACAAAAAATGTAATTTTCAAACAAAAAAGCAAAACTAATGCGCAACTCGAAAGCACAATTTACGTTAAAATTCAGCCTGCGTACCACGTTTCGGAATCTTATTTCGTCGATAAATATAAACTAAAAAATTAAAAATCATATGAACAATGAAAAAAAATACAAATAAATTACTAAAATAAAAAAAAGTGATAAATTTACCAGACGTATTTTTGCTATTAGGCGCAACACTATATAAAATTTCCAATTTAGGTAATAAATATTCGATGAAATCAGATACATGAGGTGCAATCGTCCTATTCCAGTTCTCCGATTCGATATCAGTTTCAAAAATGGACACTAAAACGCTATATCGAACGAAAAATACAATATGATTCCTTATTTGAAAAAAATTCATAAATTCTGCACTCACGATCCCAAACGTTCCCTTAAGTTCTGATATTGATTGGCTAAATGCGGTTTAATATCTTCCAACAATCTATTCCATAAATGCCCCAAACGCCAGGAATACAAACCTCCTCCTTGGAGAGCAAATAGTCGTCTATATTTTATCAAATGAAAAATTAATTCTTATAATCGTGTAGAATTATCGTACAAATGACTCAACTAACCCGCAGTCTTTAAAAGAGGCATTTTCTTTAATCGGTTCATCCATTAATGCTTCTAATAAACGATAACTTTTATTTACATCGCAATTATACTGCAAACAGATAAAATATTATAATCAACGAAATCCACAGATATTACGACTCCCTTACCAACGCCGACGCTATAGCGGTTCCCCAATTTTTCTGCGTTTCTACGGTCAAATTTTCTAGACATTTTTTCAGCAATGTGACGCACCATTTAAGGACGTTTGTCGATTTATCGTATGTCCATAATTTGGTCCCTTGGATAATACCTATGAAAAATAATTGATTTTAGATTTTTATTAACGAGTCATTGGTGCCAATTTGGATAATCTTACCAGCTACTATTTCAGCTGCGCATCTTTGGTGGCTATCTTGTTGATCATTGGCTAATTTTTCAACGTGTGGTTTTAAAATTTCGAAGTATCTGTCGCTGTGTGTTTTAAATATGTACTGAAAATAAAAATAAATTAGTAAGGATTGTTTTTCAAAGTTGAAATTGAAATTGGCTCATTTTCGGTCAGTTAGATTTTAAAAAATTGCTTTGTATCAATTTTATTCAATTATTTTAACGAAGTAATTTCTGAGTTATTTAAAAATATATCTCATTTATTTTTTTCTTTTTAAATATTTATTTATTTCATCAATTTCAAGCTATTTTTTATTGAAAAAATTATTTAAAAAATTTTTTAATATTAAAAAAAAATTAAAAGTAATTTTTAAATACTCAAACCTCATTATAGTAAAATAATCACCTCAAATTCTCCATTACCTTAAACAAAGCGATATTAAAATAATTCAAAGGCTCTCCTTTGACTTCTTCCAAAGACAAAAACCGTATTAAATTATCAACGTTCGAAGCATCCTTGAAAAACGCGTCGATTTCTTTATTAATATGCGTGAATTCTTCATCTCTCAACGTATTCATGGGTTGAACAGCCGACGAGGAATGTAAATATAATTCTCTGCAAAATTCCAACGACACATTATACCACATAGAAACATCAACGAATCTCAAAATTTCACAACGCACTTTGGCCAAGAGTAATATCCAATATAACACGAAAACGTATACCGAACTTCATTCCATTCGGGTTCATTTTTTGGTACATTATCGGCGCTATATAAACACCACGAGTTATTGGAACGTGGCCCTGGTCTCATAACTTCGATATTATCGCCTTGTTGGTTTTTAATCGTGTAAGGGTTTACTTTCTCTTTGAGGGCTTTTCGTTTGTTGATCTTCATTATACAGACGACGAATTTTATACCGATCTACGATAAGCGATAAAATTAAACGAGCTCAGTCATTAAATCAACAAATTCTTCGATGCTTCATACCTTCCTCAAGAGTATCGAATCGTTTAACATTAATTTGAGGAAAAACCTAATTATCTCCTTAGGAATAGGTTCTTCCGGTGATAGAAACAGAGATAGAAATGTCACAGCCATTAATTCGTATCTCCAATGCCTTAATGAACATAAAACGTCGCGTTAATTCCCTTTTTCTCGTAAATTAAAATCAAACAAATAGAAAATTTTTACAATGTTTTGGATTCAGCGGCGTTTAAAAGAGATGTTAATAGTTGCGTGTAGCTCTCGGTAACACGAGCGTTTTCTTTTTGCAATCGAACGATTCCTTCTTGGATCGCTTTATCTGAAGGTATTTCGCATAACATTTCTATTTCCGATTGGGTCCATAATTTCTTCGATATTTCTACCACTTCATCGGCCATCTATAAATTGATAATTTTCAGCGTAAATTATTCCAAAAAATTTGTAAATTTTTCTGCAATTTTGTTTACCTGCATTTTCAGCGAAAATCTACAAACGTTATTTACAATCGTATCGGAAACCTCTTGTAGTAACTTGACCACAGCCGGTTCCTCGTTCGGTTTACTATTCACCAACGCTGGGATAAGATCTCGTACCGCGTCCACCGATTGTAACAAAACCGGCCATTCTTTCCTCCTTTGTCCTTTGATAATAGCTAAGGTGCTCTATTGATATATTTTTAATTAATTTTTTTCTCAATTTTTTCAAATATGTTTTCTACTATTACCTTGTATTTTTCTGAGAATTTATTATCGCCTTTTAAATTCTCGATTACTTGGTCTTGGATTATGGCCGGAGATTCGAAATAGAATTTCAGCATTTCAAATAGCACCGATTGTGCTTTTAATTGCACCTAAAATTCATTTCAATAGAAATTTTTTAGTTTCATTTCTAATTTAATAACTAGAGCGGGATGTGGTGATGTGGTATATGAATCCTCCGATTGGACAATTCACCAAATCCTCACCGGTTTATAATCACTGGTCGCTAGCTCGAATAATTTCACGATGGCTATTTTATGCGTCTCGGTGAAAGCCTCTTCAGAATGATCACATCTGAACATATGCTTCAGGGCCATCTCTTCGATAAGCATAAACCGTATATTACGCTTCCAAGGTATGAGGCGATTTTCAAAGAACATCTTGGGCATTTTGAAACCTTGCTTGTGAACTTTGTAATCGGACTCCAGTGATTCATCATAGTACAAAAGATCGGACCAGATCTGTAATTATAATAATGATAAATCCTCTTCCTCTTATTTAATGCTTTTTCGTGAGAAAATGAATATTACATTTGTTAACAATATAAACGACGTCGCATCGTTGGTTTCTCGTAAAAGCTTCGGTTGCAATTTAGCCATTTTTTCGATAAGCACTTTATAAACATTTGAACCATCTGGCATCGTTATATAACGTTTCACACCCAAGTTCAAGGTCATTGGTATAATCGGTGTCTGAGACTCGGATCTAACAAAAACATATGTAAATAATTGCCACAATAGTTACATCTCGTTACTAAATCTTACAATTTCAACGGTGGTTCGCCTTTCCAAGGAGCTAATAAGCTACCGCATGAAAATAACGAGAAAATAGTCGTCAACGTCGCTCTAAGACTTTCTCTGAAAAATTTCACAAATGTTAATCGTCGATGAGATTTTTCCTATTTGAGAAACTCCACGAGAAATAATCACCTAGATAATTCTATTTCATTATTTATATATTTATCGATGGTTTCCAACTCTGGCATTAAATATTTCCAAAATATTTTCTCTACGATTAAGATTTCCTCTTCTTTTGGCGTATACCATTTAATATTCAGGTTTTGTAAATTTCCAGCTTGCCCCCATTCCTGAAATGGAATCATAATGAATTTGAACGTTTTAAAGGGATTTCGTATAATTAAAAATACTCACTCTCAAAGGTAAGCTTTGAGAAATATCGTCATAAGAGATCGTACTGCTTCGGTAGTCAATAGGGTACGTGGTACTAAATAAAATTAAAATTTGGGCTAATAATCTCGTGCTGATTTCATATCCTTCTTTACATTTAACGTGTAGCGTCAGGTCTAAAACTTCTTGTAGTATTGGTAAATAAGGTTTCACCGGTTCTGGAGATGCAAGTACCATCTGTAATACAATTTTGCAAATATGGTGGTGAAAAGTATTAGGAGGTGCAAGATGACGTCAAGTTACTCATTATGACCTCAGATAGAAGCATCATTTTGTACAATAATTCGTTGTCAAGTAATTCTTCGTTCTTAATATCTTGAGTTTTGGCTTGTTCAATAATAAACGAACAAAGATTAGGAATAAATAGCTTGAAAGTTTCTTCACCGTTTACCTGACAAAAAAAATGGCGATTAAATTTTTTTTTTAAGAAAAAAGTATTCACATCAACTTACTTTTGCGAAAGCTCGTATTAATGACGCAATCGCTTGCCCGGCGACTTCTCTTTCGAAAATTTTCGAAATAGAATAATTATACAATTTTTTCAACGCTTCCTATAAAAATGATATTCGATTGAGATGAAGTCAAATATCCCGTAATCACTGAACGTATATTCACCGTAAAAATAGAACTGGATAATTGTCCAATAAGAGAATGGCACGATAGCCACATAATATCGTATACGTTTTGTTCATCTTTATTACGATCATCACCGATGTTATTTTCAATTCTGACATTCTCTTGGACGATACTCTCGATAAATGAAAATAAACGATCGAAAAATTGCAAAACGAATTCTTCAAACTGGGACGTAGCACTGGCCAGTTCTTCTTCTTCCTATAAAATTTAAGTCGTTAATAAAAAACACCTTTTTGAAATAATTCATCAACGTACAGGAGTAAGATCAGAATGAAATGAAGGTGCCGATGAACAATCAACAATTGGAATCATATTGGAAAAGGTGCACACCAGCTGCAGAGCTATGATCGATTTACGTATATCGTTCGGATCAATCGCCGGGAGGATTGCGAATAGCAAAGGTATCACGTGATTTTTACCCTGTTCGTAAGAGCAATTAAGGCCCCCACTGAGCATAGGTCTGGCAACGCCGCATATGCTCTGAAGAGCCGATAATAACTTGTAAGGTTCCGTTAGAGAATCGACAGTTGCATAAAACCTGCAATTATACCAATCAGTATATATCTGATGAAACAGGGCACAAAATATAATACTTACGTGTCGAGTAAAGGAGGAACCACGATGTCTGGTCTGAGGGTAGCGAGATCGTTAAATATTACAGCGAAATTCATGACGGTAGATGGTGAAAATACCGCTTGCATCGAGACCGATTGCACACCTACGACGAATCTCCGGATATCTTCATCAGTGAGTTTTTTCTCAGCTGGGATATTCGTGTCCCATGACGGTTTACCGAATCTTTCCCTGAAGTTGAGAGAAAAAGTTATTAATTACGAATTCGAGGCATCCAATAAATACAATTTAATTAACCTTTTCACTCGTAATATGAAATTTCTGGCAAGTTTTTTCAAAAACGATTTAATTATGGTAACCCAATACCCTGTGTTGGCCGGATGACAATACGACTCGAGAATTTTTAATAATTGCTCCAAATAATCTTGACTTTTACTTCCGCCGCCCTGAAATTCACACGATTAATTTACCAAATTGAACTCCTCCGGATGACATAAGACACTAACCAAGCTCGAAACTATCCACGAAGCAGCTGCTTCTTCGGATACTTTAGATAACCTCAAAGAACTCGTCTTCTTGTAATGAACAGGTAACTTGAAAATTTTCAAGAAACGGGAATACATTATCGGCAGATAATTTTCCCAGTCAATACGTCCGACATTGATCCATGCCAACGATGCCATCAAATGTAGCATATGCTGTAAAAGAAACCTCGAATGAAGATTTTCTCACGATATTTTACATCTAGTCTTATATTATCTTACATCTTCCCAAAAGAAACAATTATTGCCGCAGGATTCCCATAATCTCATCAATTCCTCGAACCATAATTTATGCGATACATCGGCTAATTCTGGCCGATTAGTAAGAGGTAAAAATAAACTCAACATTTGAACGCCAAATCTCATAGCTTTGGTATCAAACGGGCACAAATACGGTTTCAATTCATCAAATATCTCTTGCGTCGCCTCCGGAGGAAAATAGCTAAAAAAATAACGTAATTTGAATAATTGAAAATACACCGGAATATATTCAGGTGATAAAACTTACTATCGAACTTTACTAACGATCAGTTCCAACTCGTATTTCATCTGGCTACAAAAAAAAAACACGAAATTAATCTTAAACTGTGGAAACATGACAAAAAATCAGTTCACCTACTGATTTATACACATGATCGATTGTTTTATTTGACTACACCAGAAAACCCTTTTGCATACGTTGAATAACGGTCTCCATGGTAAAGTTAAATCCTCACCGGGGACTAATAATCTCCGTTTCCTGCAACATTACAAATCTCTTGTTAATACCTTGCAATAATAACGAATGAGTGAAGCAAGACGTGCGTTTGTAACGTGGAATGTAAATTGAACAGTCGATCCTTTTACGTAAATGTTATCTCGAAGTAAAATATTAAATTTTTGTAAATCGATAGAATCCTTTGACCGTGACACGACTGTTACTGATATTTTTCCACGGTAGATATGGCTTCGGGGTGATGATGAAAGATACAATTTGTAGTACTTTGCAAGTACCAACTCCACTAACCTTAACAATGTGCATAAACTGGAATACAACGATGTATTATAATCCGGTATGACATTAAGTGAGACATCGGTACGAGTTATCATTTCATGGAGAATTTGAATAAATAATGCATGATCTTCTTTCGTAAATTTCAGTCCATAAAGCTGAATGTACCTATAAAACATATGAACATTATTGACGTATTTTTTATAAGATTTTACTGAATGATGATGATGCAAAATTTCCGATATATGTTAGTAATGATTTTACTTCTTTCCCAAAAAGGGATGAAGAATATTTTACTCATAATCTGTGTGTAATAATGATTATGATGTTTGATACATGGTTATAACATGATATTATATGTGAGGACTTGAGGGGAAAATTTGTAAAAACTCAAGATTGACCTTTGAAGTAATTTCCATTAACTTAACATGAATACGATGTTTTTTTTAATCAATGTAATTTTAAGTGAATCTTGCTAAAAATATTTGAAAAAAATCATAAATTACCATAGTAATCTGGCATTCCAGTAGATCTGATATTGTCTTGGTTCTCTGAGTAAAATCGAAGAACCGAAGTACGTCTTGAGTTGTCTAAGCTGCTCATAAGCTTCTTCATCAAGCTCGTCTCCATATGGTAAAAGTTTGAGCTTTTGATTATCTTTTTGAAATTTTATATTTTTGTACATTTTTTTAACAAAAAAAAATCATGTAATAATCGTCACCACCACAACCACAGTACGTCTGTTATGATTATATTACATTTTACATTTTTACATCACACAAATAAATTCTGATTCATCGTTACATTGCAATTTTAGCACAACAACATAATGTAGATATGTTAATTTTACCATCAACATTAATGTTGTAATCCTTCCAAATTTTTGAAAACTTTCTTCAAACCGGATTGCACTGATTGCCGAAACAATGACCCTATCGTTGAAATATCAAACGAACAAGAACCACAGGAAATAGTGATTTTTCGCGTTAAGCAACTAAACGTAATTCATTTTTGATTATAATTCCAATTTTATCTTATCTTTTTACATTTATAATTTCAAAATATATGGATTTTTGGCGAATTTCAAAGAGAAAATCTTCCACGTAAGCGAAAATAAAATACGATAAAATTAATTTACGTAATTACCTTTAATTACTATATTTACGTTTCAATTTTGAATAACTCCGTTGATCGACGTTAGGAGCGCTACTTCACATTTAAAAATTCGAGTGGCTCATCTAAATATTTATTTTGAGATCTATGCGCATTTTCGTGGTCTGTTAGAAGAATGGTTCTTATTATCATTTAAGCTGATGTACTTTTTTATGTTTGACTAATACTTTAGAATCGAAATAGTATTGTTAAAATTTTAAAAGATCACCACTTTTATTATGCTACAAATAATTATATACGGTACTTAAAAATATGGCTGACCGATTTTGGAAGTTGGAAGAAAGCAGTATATTTCGTACTAATGTGAATTCCATAAAAATCATTTACCATTCGAATTTGAATATCATCTTGGTATTATCAAAAAATGGAGAGATTCTGGTCATCGATGTTACTTCGGGCGTCGAACTACATAAATCCCTTTTATCTGGTAAATACGTAAATCTTATTTAATCGCTTTTCTTGTCCGTTCATGAAACAATGAAAATGTGGCGTATGATAAAACATCGGTTAAACAAAATTTCCGTCTTGTTTTAACCCGAGTAAAAATACTATTTTGTAGTTCGTAATTCCTAGACAACTACATTTTCAAATCCGAGACCCATTTTGTTCTGTATAATTTGACGTTTGATCCCGCACGATCTTTATATAGTGATAGGAAATTCCGGATAACTGACGTAACCGACGAATTATTAACGTTTTAGGAAAATTTTCCACTCGTCTATTAGAGCTATTTACGTTTATGATAATATCAATCTTAGATAAAATATTTTTTTATAATATTACAGAATCCGGCAAAGATCTGTTTCTGGATGGCATATACCTTAATTCGCACAACAAACTAGTTCTAACAAATGGCCTCACGTTGGGAATGCGAAGTGATTATAATGGTATATTGCTATTCGATACGATTCTACAACCGGTCATTCAAAAACCGTACGATATTGTTGAAGTAGAATTACCATTATTTGAAGTAAGTCGCTGTTTATTAGAAGAAAAGCGTGAATACCGGCGTTACGATTTGGTACTTTTTAGGCCTTACTCATCTATCAAGCTCTGAAACAAGTCGAATTACCAGCTGCCGAAAGTGTCGTAGATTTAACCAATAAACTCAAGGTGCAAATCGCCGAAAGTGAAACGTACGCTAGTGAAGGTGTTAAGGCTGAAAAAGTACGTATGAAATTTTCGAGAATATTGTATATTTCAAAAAACTAACCGTTTTATGATCTGTAGTGGAACACCGTTCGATTAAAATCTACTCACAATTCGCTAAAATGGGTAGCCGGCACGATGGCGACCGAGTTAAAGCGACAAAATCGTTACATACCAGCGTTATCCATTGCCAGCGCCATAAACGAAAGATTAAACTGCCTGTTTCCTTCAACGTTCAACACTTCTAATACAGATCGAGCTCTTATGTTCAGCGAAGCCAATAGAAGAGAGACTTTTACCAAATGGCCTCATATGGATTACAAGTACGTCCCGTGATTAATTTTCGCACCGAAGTGTTAACAAAAATAAAACAATTCAATTTGCAGATGGGCACTTCCCGATCAAA
Organism: Maconellicoccus hirsutus; assembly: GCA_003261595.1. NCBI lineage: Eukaryota > Metazoa > Arthropoda > Insecta > Hemiptera > Pseudococcidae > Maconellicoccus > Maconellicoccus hirsutus. Next base: position 45,429 of record QBDW01001960.1, read on the forward strand.
TGGCTCAAGCGGGATTTTACCACCAGCCTAATACGATCGGCGATGACAGAGCCATGTGTTTCACATGCGTCGTCTGCCTAGTTTGTTGGGAACCGACTGACGAGCCGTGGTTAGTATTCGAACGAAAAGTAAAAGGTGTCGTGACCTTGAAAAGTAACTAATCCAACACCGTTAATTAGGTCCGAACATGAGAGGCATGCTCCAACGTGTCCTTTCGTTAGGGGAGAATACACCCAAAACGTACCGCTCTCGGTGAATTATGCTACAGCGCCGGCCATTACCTTAAATGATAGAGTTTCCTTTGGTACTAGTTCACTTTCCGATGTATTTGCAACGTTTTCGAAAAAAGGAGTCGTTACGTTGTACAACTACTCGCGTGTTTTGAAAGTAAGTTTATCTTGGGAGGTTTAATCGGGTAGTAATTAATTGTACTTTTTGCAGGTCGTTACTGAATTCCATGTGCCTACTTCGTTGTGCGAATTACACTCGCAGCCCGTCAGAAATACCGATATTTATTCCGATATTTGGCAACAAAATGATAGAAGCACTTTGGAAATTTCTTTAACGAAAACTATCACAGGTGATTTACATATGCAAATGGATTAAATCGTCCAATGAGGCGTTATCTGCGTTTGTAGGGGTGTGTCATGTGTTTAATTTTTTTTCTGTGTGTTATTTGCAGAGCATCTCTTACGTCCTACTTTTTCGTACTTTATAAGCGCATGTACCGTGTTGAGTGCTTCCCTTTATAATAAATTTATGGCCGACTATGACGATTACAAAGAAAAAACCGGATGCCTAATTGTCGACGATGAGCATAATACTATATCCAGCGGACGTGTTCGTCCCTGCGTTATTGTCGCTGTGAAGAAAATCCACCAAGGTATGAATGTCGTAGGTGGTATTTATTTCAATTGGACGAGCTCTTGAATTTTCTTTAAAATATTTTGTGATTTAAAAAAAAATTTTCAAATCAGAAATACCTTAAAACTTGCAATACTTTTGTTTTCCCCTTCAAATTAAATATATACAAAACTATTGACACGTGTTAATGGAATAATTTGAGGAAGGAAAAATTATGAGTCATTTCGAATAACCTTCAAGAGCTCGTAGGACGTGGTTCTGTGAATTTTTCATTTTATTATTGAACAATGTATTCGGATTTTCGATTAAGATTTGGATTTCTTATCGTACGTGATTTCTTTGTGAATTATTCCTAATTGCATTTAAATTATTTAATTTTTTTTCATATTTAAAATTTTTTTTATTCTAAATTTACCGATGAAGCAACATTTTTATCGTGATTTTCCAAATCGTTGCTTTATGAATAATAAAAAAAATTGATAGACTGCATTCATTAGTGAAAAAAAATTATGAATAGGAATAAAATTCACCGTTGGGATTTTTTAGGTTCTTTTTAAATTTTTCTTTAGAAAATGATCGAAAATTATTTTTTTGAATTTTAATTAAATAATTCGAATAATTTCTGATGGATTTTTGTATAAAATTTTTTGTTATTTTTTCTATACCAAAAATTACCTCAATTTTCAATCAATAAATTCACGTAATTTTCAAATTTTAAATAAAAAATTGCAATATTTTCGATATTAGTATGTATTACTTATTAAATAAAACCTCCCCTCTCCCCTCCTCCCGCTCAACGATAAGAAATCAACATCTCATTGAAGCATTGACAAAAACCACATTAATTCTCCAGACGTGATGCTAGACTGGGACGTGGAAAATCACGCGGCCTCGGTGGAAACGATGAATAACGTGAACGAGGCGCTGAACAGCGGCAGCAGCGCTGGCACGCGCCCCAAAGAATACCGCTACCAGTTGCTTCTGGCTGTGTATGACTTTCACTACAAGGACGCCGAAGACAGCGACGGCACATCGAGCAGTGACACCGCCACCAACGAGCGTACGGTGACCTCGTGCAAGACGGCGTCGACAAAGAAAAGCGGCACCGGGACCGGGACGACGATCTCGCGTAATAAGGATTGCGAATATTACGGAAGCAAGATCTACGAAACTACTGCCACCTTATTGGACGATATTAATTTAATGGAGACCGAGAGTCATTCGCCGAATCAGACGACGTCGGTTAATAACACGTTACAATCGGCTGGTAAGTGATTGGAGATTTTCGAGGGTGTTTCGGCATTAAGTGAATTTTTGTGTTGTAGCCGCTTCTTATATGTTTCCGTTCGAAGGATCGAATCAATTAGCGGCCAATGCAACGACGACGCTTAGTGAACAAGTGGAGAGTATTTTGTCGTCGACGTCGACCGGGACTATTTCACCGTCGGAGGAGAAACTACGCGATTCGAAAGCCGAAGCTGAAATGGGTGATGATGGAAGCCGAGGCGATGGATCGAAGAATTTGATGAAACTGGATTCGATGGATTTAGATAAAGAGGCGGCCCTAGTGCAGCATTTTTGCTTGGTCGAGAACAGCCATCCGAACATGGAGGTGCAGCTGTATCCGGTCCCTGATGGGCAGCATCTTCTGGTGATGTGCCGGAACGAAGACGGCGCTAAGACTAATCTGCAGATGTTGTCGAGCGAGAAAGACGATATCGGGGGGATACTTTTATTGATGAGGATTAATTTCAAAGGCTCGGTGTTGTGCTTGGACGAGACGCCGGTTGAAAAACGTGTGTTCAAGTCGCCGGCCGAGGTGCCGAAGGAGTTTGTTATGCTGCCGATGTTCTTGAAAAACGACGAGTCGTATTTGCCGAATAGTCATTTACCGATGGGTGTTTTGTTGATGGAAAACGGCGAGTTGCATTTGGTTAATTTAATGAATCTGGAGACGGTGTCGGTGCTGAGGTGCCAGTCTGGTTGTCGTTTCGTGTCGATGGTCTATTGCGATCGTAAGTATTGTCGGTGGAATCGATAATGTTTTAAAATTATTGCACGAAAATTCAACGTATTGTTTTATTGAAAAATAAATTTTTTCGATTTTTGTAGATTTAGAAAAATTATGCGTCTGCGACGAAGACGGAGTCCTACGATATGTTTCATTCATCGACACGAATTATTTCGCGTTCGAAGAACGAATCAGCGGAAGTTTCGGTATCGCTCAGCAGGGTACTTCAAAGGCCAGCGTTGTTAGTTATTTGACCAAGTACGTATTGTGAGGATATACTCAAGAGGAAATTCCCACTGGTAAATTGACGTTCGATTTTTTTCTCGCAGTTTGTCCAAAGAAAGTCCTTGGATTTTCTTGAAAGATTTAAAAGCGCTGTATTGTCTGACGAATTTTGAAAACGTGATACCGTGTTATTTGGCAAACGTGCCTTCGTGCTGGAGCGAAGTGAAACAGGCTCAGAAGCAAAGACGTCATCCGCAATTACTCCAGCAAGGAGATAGCGAACAGCATACGAGGAGTTGGAAGTTACAAATTGGGACGTAAGTAATTTTGATACAGAAGAACAGAAGAAGAAATACGACAGATTAATAACGAATCAAATGTATTTCAAAGGCGAACCTGGGACGAGCATATTTTCGAATTGACACTCACTCAGAATATGTGTATTGGTCACGTGGACGTGAAATTTACATTACATCCGACATGTCAGCGAATTCCTAGTATACAAGTGACGTTGTTGAGGTTGAAAAATAACGCCACGAAAACCGCGAACGACGAAAGAGCTGCGTCACAAGGTATCCGAGGATTTGTCAAATAAGCATTTAGTTGAAAGAAGTTTTTCAACGTTGTTTACTCTAGGTGCCTCCTTTCAAACGTCAATTATTTCGGAAGATTTTCATCTGCAAAATAACACCGAAATCCTGTGCGGACCTGTGTTCTTATCTTCGTATTTGGACTTGTCCAAAAGATCCGGAACGATTACGTTGACCAGTCCGAAGCTGTTCCGGAGCTGTTGTCGTACGCTGTTGTTGCATGTTAAATCTTTGGGCGGATTTACCCAAGAGGTGAATAAGTTGTGCTGAGATTCTAAAGTTTTGTTTTCAATTAGGATTGTCGATTGGGAAAAAAATCGATTAATCGATTCGCGAAAAATTCCATTGGCAATTTAATCGTTTCAACAGGATTTTAATTCGATTGATCGACTTAAGTAGATTCGATAAATTCGATCAAGTCGACTCGAAGTGATTCCAATCTACTCGTATAACCTAAATTGACAAATAAATCGACCCTGAAGTCAAAATTTCGGTATATTTGTTTTGAAAATTATTTCTGTAATATCTCGTCCCCGAGGGAGGTATCAGCCCCCTTTACCGTTCATTTTAGCGAACTTTTAAAGAAATGGTTTGAAATTTTGGTTATATTTTAAAAAAAAATTTCATTCACTTTAAACCCCTTGAGATTTTTTTCAAAATTTTTAACCAGGGCACCACCCTCCTCAAAAAAGAGGTGACATGAGAAAAAAATATTATGTTGTGTATCGATGTAATATCCATTTATAACCCGTAAATCAGAATTTTTGGAGCACACCTGCATACTAACCCCTTCTCCCCTTTAAAAAACACTTTTAGGAGCCATTTTTAGGGCGATTAATTTTTTTTTTCGTTTGAACATTTTTTAACGTGCTCAAGAGATTGATTTGAAGAAAAAATTTCCTTTGCAATGTACCTAAAAAATCTATGGTTTTCGCGTAAAAAAATATTAAAAAATCGCTTATGCCCGTCAAGTTGATACCTGCCGCTGCGTACTGGCGGGAGATGCACGCTTAGCCTCGCGACCGGGTTAACTAAAAAAAACGAGCGTTAATTTTAGAGAAAGCGGCGAATTGATTTTGAAAAATGATTTAAAACGACGTGAAACATATTTTTCCATTAATTCGAACCTCCTGTAATGAAATTTCGCAGTTCCGAGCCATTTTGGAGCCTCTAGCTCAATTTCTATTTTCTCCAGAATTTTAAAAATTCTCTAGAAATAATACCATATGAATAAATTATGTGAAATATGTTTTCCTAGTATTTTGAATCTCTCGACTCTGAATTCTTCATTGCTACGTCATTTTGGAGCCCCCAGCGCAATTTTCATTTTCTCCAGAATTTTCAAAGTGTTCCAAAAATCATGCATACAGATTTAAAATTGCACAAAATATATTTTCTTACTAATTTGAACCTCTCAAAGCCAAATTTCGTAATTCTGAGACATTTCGGAGCCTCCAGCACGATTTCCATTTTCTCCAGAATTTTTAAAATACTCCAGAAACCATGCATATTGGTTTAAAATTGCGTAAAATATGTTTCTCCCCTAATTCGAACCTTCCGACTCGAAATTTTGCCATACCGAGCCATTCTGGAGCCTCCATGGTGGTTTCCATTTTCTCCAGAATTTTAAAAATACTCTAAAAACCTTCCCTACGATATTAGAACTCTAAAAACTGGCCAACGGAATTTTAAAAAAATCCACAAATTTTTCCAGGTAACCGGTCCGGAATCAGAAAACGCGAACGATAAAACGTTAAACGAATCGAGGCGTAAAATCTCTACGGACGCTTTGAACAAGCACTCGAAGTTCTACAGCTCGATGTTGATGTCGGACGAGCAAACGTTGAAGAAAGACACACCGACGGCGAACGCGACCAATAGCAATAAGAAACCGTCCACCGGGTGCGACTGGATTTACGAACTTTCGGTCACGATACGTAAACCGAAACGAGTCGATATACCTAATGAACGGTTAGCTTCAGTTCTATCACGTTTTCTGTTTATATATCGACGAATTTCATGGAATCATTTGTTTAGACTCGAAAGATGCCGAATGCTTGAAAGCACCCAATTCGCCGAAGGCTTACTGGAGGCGTTCTGCCGCAACGACGATCCGGAGTTTAGGCTCATCGCGATGGATATTTTGATATGGATTACATCGATCCGCATGTGCCGCTATCGTTCGACCTTCGGCGAAGATTCCTCGTGTAAAAAACACGCCGACGATGTGTCATCGCAGCAACTCGAATTCGCTCAGGTTATCGAAGCGAAATTCTGCGATATCGTGAAATACGGTTACATCGAAGGTAGTCGAGAGCTGGCCCATAAAGTGACCAAGTTATTGATCAGCTGCAGCGCGTAAGTTGTAATTGGAAGATGGTCAATGAACGGTGTACTTAAAATGGTGTTTGTTCCAGCGGTTGCAAAAGTATCCAGGACTCGAGCGTCGTACAATTCGATGTTCAGTTATTAAAAGCGTTGGTCGAGTATATCCCGCGGACGTTGCAGTGCTGGTCGGCCGGCGCATTTCGGTGGTTTTTCCAATTGCTGTTGTACGTGGTACCTCATGACGTGCATGCAACCGCCTCCCAGAAATGTTTCTCGTTGTTGCTTCAAGTAGCCAAGGAGTTGAATTCGAGGCAAAATCCGTATCATTTGTTGCTCCGCACAAGGTAAAGTTTCCAAAGGTGGTCGTCGAATTCGATTGTAATTTGTATTTCGATAGGTATGGATTGTACGGGAATCCATTTGAATCGGAGTTGTTCGATATCGAACCCATTATCCCGGGGAAAAGTAGTTCGGTACCAGTTACCTATGCTAATTTAGTCGCCGGTCCTAATATCGTGTTCAATACGCCGTCCGCAAATAATGAACCCGCCATGAATGGCTTCTTTTCGATAATTAAACAACTTAATTGTAAAGAGTTGGCTACCAAAGGTAAATATATTTTTTAATCAATAATTGATCCTAATTTCGTTTCATAATCGGTTTTTTTTGTAGTCATAAACCACAAATACTTCCAATCGGGAAATAATCAGAATAACAACAATAAAACGGAGCTTTCTTTTTTGACCGGTATCTCCGCCAGTCATTACATGAAAGGATTATTAGAAGTGGAACCGTTACATTTCACGTGTCACTCGACCAGCGACGGGACAAGAGTCGAGCGTGTGGATTCCGGTGAGTACTACGATGATGCTTGAGTGAAGATACGCTCGATGAGATAAATATATCAAATATTTTGCAGACGTTATGGATGACGAAGCCATAGTAAATTATTACGGTCCAGCAACAGCCACGAATTTCGGTTACGCGGCGACCGCATTCTCGCACCCGGCCGGAATCAAGAAAACCGACAAAGTAACCAGATAAATATGCGAAAAACAAAAATATGACTTCAACTAATACCTCTTCCTATGAAGGTTTACATCCTCCAAGACATCGGCGACATATCTCAAACGCCGCTAGAAAGCGTGATGTCCGAAGAAGCGTATCATCACTTTAAAATGAGCGTAATCCCGAAAATCAAACAAACCGCGAAGAATTTAGAAGCCGGTAAACCGCTAATAGTGATCGATCACCAAGCAGCCGGCCCGTCATACGTGCCTACGCCCATCTACCACGACAAAGTCACCTACTCGGAAGTCAACTCCGGGGTAACTACCGGCGCTTAATGAAGACGCGAGTATAAACGGAAAAAAAATGCGAATATAGGATATGTTTCAGTACACCGATAACAGCTTCCCCTGGCAACAGCTTTTGATCACGCCGCCTCAACAGACTATCATCATCGATAGGATGCACAGCGGCGCGAAACGATTCGTGGTGTTGGATTTCGGCTTCCCGATTTGTCTAACCGATATGTTGGTACCGCCGTGTTCGGAGTTGTTGTCGTTGTCCATCGATATTTGGACCCAATCCGAGGAAATCGACGGTAGGAGGTTGATTGTCGCCTCGGATATTGGTAGCAAGATGCTGATCATGTCGGATATCCAGCCTCCTCCTATTTGCCGGTATTTAAAGGTAAGTAGATGAGGAGGAAGTGAGCGGTGGATTTTTTTTCACGGAGAAGTGCTCGTTTTGCAGATTACCGCCATTGGAAGATACGGTATGAGTCCGACCAAGTGTAAGATTCCCATTGGTACGTTTTATGGGCATTCTTACGTGCTGGCGAGTGACGGATATGCTGAGAATAATGCCTATTACAGACCGAATTCCGATTTGAACGTGCAGGTGAGGTTTGAAAGAGCTCGAAATACTACCTCGTGATGGAAAAATAATCGATCAATTGCCATTTGATTGATTTGATTTTTTAAATAATCGTTAAGTGGTCAAAATATTTATTCGACGTGAAATGAGAAAAAGGAAAGAGTATAAATTTTAATTTAAGTGGGAGAGGAGAGGGGCAATTGTATGACGTCATAGTGGAGAATTTATCATATCCCCCCCCCACACTCTGTCTCCTTTTTGAAATTGCTAACCAACATTTTTATTCGAAGTAAAGCTCCCTCTTTCAAATTAAAATCTAGTTTTGCCACTGTTCACATCTATCGTTTTATAAATATTATTGTCAATTAGTGAGGGGGAGGAAGGGGGAGGCTCAATCAAACCTCATGATAAT
>QBDW01001961.1:0-14749 GCA_003261595.1 Maconellicoccus hirsutus
GGGGGTTAAATTATGTATAATTTCAGTTAAATGAAATGCAAGAGATGACTTTTTTTCAATTTTGATTTTTTAGTTTTCAAAATGTTTTTTTTTTAAGTATTTTTATAATCGTATATATGAAAAAACCGTTTTCATCCTTTTTTTGTGGAGGTGGTGGGGGTTAAAATTATGTACGAATTTCAATTAAATAAAATGAAGAGATGACATTTTTCAATTTTGATTTTTTGGTTTCGAAAATGTATGTTTTCCATTTTAAAGCAATTTTTAAATTTTTTTCAGAATTCTCGATCTTAAAATTTTGATATTTTTCTAAAAAAAACTTTCAACGTTATTTTGATCTTTTGTAATTTTATTAGTGGAAAGGTCATTTTTCATCTTTTTTTTTCTTACGTACGAATCTCACTTTTATATTCACAAAAATTCAACGAATTTGATTTGATAAATTTATTTTTTTCGCCATAAATCTGTTATTTGTGCAAAAGTGCACCTAATTTTAAATTTTGAATTCCCTCGAAGTCTCGATACAACTTTTTCTCCAACAAAAATAACTTCGATAAAACTTGATTTTTAGTTGAATTCAAACGAAAAAAAAATTCAACAAAAAATTCCACTTTATTCATTAAATAGTGAAAATTTTTACTAGTTTTGAGATTAAATTTGAAATTATTTATTTAAACAAATAAATGATCCAAAAACGAACATTTAATTAACGTTCAACGAATTTCAAAAATATCTCAATTCTCGTGCATAAATTCCAAAAACTAAATTCCGCCAAATAGGCGAAATTCTGCGACAAGAAATCACATTGGGGAAAGCAAAATAAATTCTTAATTAAAGGATGTCTCCAATTAGGTTTAAAAACGCTACTGAATTTTCCCAAGCTACCCTCTCTCTTCCTCTCATCAATTTTCATCCAATCCATTCGAGACGGGGGAACGAATCAAGCGGGAATAATTTACACGAAAGCGAAAAAAATGCACGTTTCCACATGACATAATTTCGTTGACACAATTTCGCCGGGGAAAAAAATTCATAACGACGTCCGTCTGATTACATGAAGGCACGAAGTTAACAAGGGGTGGCCAAAAGTAGCGTAGAATTTTTATCAACGTGATTATAAACTCCTTGGTCGTAATATTTTCATCGATTACGCACCAATTCCTTTGATATGTTAGTCAGCCTGTTTCGTAAAATAAATATGATTATGTTTAGCGTAGGAAGTAGGAACATAATAGATAAATTGACGATAATAATGTTTAAAGGTTGATAAAAAAGGAAAAAAATGTCCAAGCTTATTGCTATAAGTACCCGATAAAGAGATCGGATTTTTTTTTTTTATGAAAAAAAAACTACATAATACAGGAAACAAAACAATAAACAAAAGAGAGAGTAAATAGCCACAAAAAGCTATAGATGAAATTACGCGTTTTCTTAAGCTATTTTACAATAGGTTATTTAAATATTAAACAAAACGAAAAATCTTAGCATATCGAATGGATAAATTACGCGTTATTATTTTCCAAATACCAAGAAAGGGTGTTAGATGGGTCGAGTTCAACGTACGCGATGGTCTTATTAGAACAAGATGATCGATCGTGTATAACGACCAGATAACAATCAACCGTTGATGAGGAATTTCACGGTAAAAGGAAAAAATAAAATGCATCTACGCGACGTTATTTTTCATCGAGCGATTCGAGCGATTTATTCTAGTTCACTTAAATTGTAGAACACAAAGGAAAAAAAATAAAAAAAATGGTAAACTATATACCTTAACAGCCTTTCATTGGGCTACCTTCTGACTAGCCTTATTTTGGAACAAGACCCCGAGGTTGCGGGTAGAATTTGCCATTACGGAGGACTCCGGAAGCACCACGGACCGCACTAGTACCTCGCGATCGATCACGGACCCGGCTACTGCTGCGACTCGGAGGGGCGTAGATTTCAATATCTTCTTCTTCTTTGAGGGCCGATTGTAACATGAGCTTGAGAGAGGACGGTATCGCGGTACTTTCGTAATCTTTGGTAGTCCTTTCCAGGGGCTCGAGTTCTAATAATATGACATTTTCGCCGCCGAATTGAAATTTACGCGAATTGATCAGATCTTTGGTGTACTCGCAGGTGGGCCTTCGGAAGGTGGTATTTGCCACGAGTCGTCCAACGGAGTAGGAAATATTGTCATCGGGTAACAGACGCCAGGTATTTTCGTCTTCGTCAAATATCAGTCTATCTTCGACGTTTTTTCGTTCCTCAGGCGGTACGAAGTTATCGATGATCATTCGATTTAATTTGATTTCCTTGAGGATATTTTTCTGCGATACTTCCAAGTCTTGGCGATTCTGACTGTGCTCTTCGACAGTATCGGCGATCTCTTGTTTGACGCGTTGACATTTGGCGAGTATCTTAGAAAGTTGTTTCTTCTTGACGTCGACTTCTTCGAGTAGGTTGGAGTATGATTGACGCATTGTTTCCGCTGATTCTTCGACCTCCTCGAGACGTTTTTGCATCTTTATACTTTGCTGTTTACGTTCGCTTATTTCGGCCATGCGTTTTTCCAAGGCTTTCTGTTGCTCGTTCGTCTGATCTATGATGTTCTTACCGCCTTGGAGTAATTTACTTTCCATCGATTTGATTTTTTCCGTTAGTTCTTGTGAGCATTTCCGTTCTTCTTCGATTTGTTTACGCTTTTCTTCGATGATTTTCAGTTGTTTGAGCTTTTCTTCTTCGGATTCGTTTTCTTTCATCAAGATACTGGCTTTTTTCTCGTTTAATTCGTCTTCTTCGCGTTGGAAATCGCGATTTTTGGTTTTCTGCGCACGACCGACGAGTAAAGTCTTCAAGCGTTCTATTTCCTCTTGGTATTGACGTATTAGGGCATCTTTGGGGTCTTCGTTTATTCTAGGTTGATTCTGAATATTCTTTGCACGATTTGCATATCTCAAAGTGGTCAAAGATTCATCATAATTATAACTCGCTGGGCCGATATTAGCCACCATGAGTGTTTTGGAATTACCTCCGAGAGAATCTTGCAGTAATCTAGTTAGTTTGGAATCTCTGTACGGAATATACGGGCATTTTTCATCGACCAAAGCGCAAATCACATTTCCAAGAGCGGACAAAGAGAGATTTATTTTACTAGCCTCTTTGAGGCGATCACCCGTTGCGCCGGTTTTCGCCTGACGTTCACTTCCTGCTAAATCGACTAAATTCAATTTACCAACTCTGACTTGCGATTTGGGACCGTTTAAATCGCTCATTTCCACGGTTATCATGAAAATAGCGTGAGATCTGGAACTATGCTCGTTCATGTCCGTAGCACCGATGGTGCGATTGCGATTACCGACGTTCATAACGTGCTCGATTTCTTTGACGCTTTTGCAAACGAAAGACTGAAGACCTTTTACGTACACGCCGATGTCTTTGCTTTCGCGTAACTCGTAACGCTTTTTTGGATCTTTGTCGAGTAAATCGCGTATCTCTTCTTGGTATATTTCCAAATACGAGGTACGAACTAAATGCTGTTTGTCGGTAGTTCGGGAAATATGCGTGAAAATCTGCTCGAATGATTTCGGTATAACGCCACGTTCATCTGAACCGTCGTTATTCGGAGTTTTGCACCCTTCCATCGTGTAGGTTTTTCCAGTACCGGTTTGACCATACGCGAATATCGTGGCGTTGAAGCCATTTAAAACAGAGTCGACGAGAGGTCTGACCATTTCGTCGTAAAGTTCGTGTTGTTTAGAATTCCAATCGTAAACCGCATCGAAAGTGAAAGTTTTCACGGGATCTTTATGATCTTCTTTGGGGTTCTTAATCATGATCGTACCCTGATCCGGCCACATATCTATTACTTGCGAGTACCCAGCTGCTTTTTCTTTTTGACTCATCGGACGACAACGAACCACCACCGAAACACATTCTTCTTTTTTACTCAGATCACGTTTCGATTTGGAATTACGCTCGTTTCGGGTATTCAGATTATCCTTGATGGTCATGTCCGAAAACGCGTTTGTTAACTTGAAATCGAAATCTTTGGGCATTTTCATCTTCGTAATATCGGTATCGTCGAAATTTACGATATCCAACGAATTCATCGCGAAGGTTGTGGTTAAAAACGCGAACGAATATTTCAACAGAGCAGGAAGGTACTTACGAGAAAATCTGTAGCATTTTCGAAACGGTAGCACAAGTGCGGATCACATCGGATTTTCGCGTGGTTACATTACACTCGTACTTTACGCGATCGTATTCAAAACACAGCATGAACATACTGTAACTAAATGCGAGAAGGAATAGACGTTATTTTAGTTACGGACTGATGGTGGTAGTAACCAAGTACCAAGCTGCGTATTGCAGTGTAACGATCGATAATTACGACAACGCGATTTCATTCAAGAATGAAATTGATATCGAATTTTTACGCCTGTTATGGGTTGTAGTGAGTTTAAATACGATTAATATATTATTTTAGTAATTAATTTGTTGATTTTCAGCAATTAGTTCGGAATTTTAAATAAATGCGGCAATCTAAAGATGATAGTGAAAAATGGTAACATTGGACAATTAAGGTCAACTTATTCGCTGTTCGTAAAGGTAACACTGATCATCGTTTAGTGTGGTTGCGTAGGTAACGTAAAATATTATTACGTTTTTACAATAAATATGACAATTATTTGAAATATTGCGGATATTTTAATATGAAATATCACGTAATATAGATAATTAATGCTTTAATACTCTTCAAAAATTTCGTAAATACAAATAAAACTCAATTTTATCTACTCAATCCATATAAAAAATCTTATGACGCTCTCTAGCGATGATAATATCAACTACTGTTTCCAATTGTAAACAAACGAAACATATGATTTCAAATTATCAATAATTTTTTGCTAAAAAAAATAATTAATTCGCGTCTTTTTTTCTATCAATGATCAAAATGTTTTAATTTATTAATCATAATGCTAATTAATTTCTTTCACCCGCGTCTCAAGCCTACCATCGAATGTAGTTCGCTAACATCTGAAGGATTCGAAGTAGGTAACTTGATCTCAGAAGACTTTCAATCATTTGAAAAAGGCTTCCTCGCGGAACGCTTTGTCTCCGGTCCTGTTATACTAAAGATCAAATTCATCTGTCCTGTTACTCTAAAAACCATCATCATATGGCCGAAAGTAGGCAGCCAGCGTTCCATTGGGTTTGAATTATCTTCACTAAAATACTCGAGAAACGTAACCAACGAAACTGAAAACGAATACAGAAAATTCGCAACTGGTGTTTCTAAAGATGACGTAGACGCTGTGATATTCCACAAAGAAGGTTATACTTCCAATATACAACATCTCGGTGCATCCTTTCGTCGATCTTTTTTCCGTGGCAAGCATCACGAAAACGTTACATCGATTCAAATCAAAATCTTCAAATCGCATTTTGTAACGGCGATAAAGAAATTGGAGATTTGGGGCGAACATGGTCATTTATGCGATTGGAGGATGAAAAAACACGTCAGAGAATTATGGTCAAGAATCTCTCAACCGTCCGTTGAACCCGCGTGTTCTACGGGTTCTACTGATGAACAAAGCGAAGTTATCGAGTATATGCCAAATTTAGACAATGTACAAATTCCAGAACAATTCTATGACCAAATCACTCACGAAGTAATGACTTTACCGATTTTATTACCTTCTGGTAAGGTCATAGATCAACGTACATTGGAAAGATGTCAAAAAGAAGAAGAACGATGGGGCCGTTTACCAAGTGACCCATTTACCGGATTGGTGTTCACGGAGAATAGCAAACCTGTGATTGATGCTTATTTGAAGTCGAAAATTGATGAATTTTTGTTAAAACATTCGAATCTAGATCAAATTAAATACTTACCTAGACGATTAGGTTCGGATTGTGAATCGACGATTCGATCTGACGTGGCTACGAAGCAGTACAGTATTAGTAAAATAATCAATAACGAATTAGATAATAAACGAAAACTAGAAACAGATGCTGGTTCTTCGAAACGAGTAAAAATAGACGACGGAAATGGAAAACCTTCAAATGAAATAAAAAATCATAAGCCTTATGATGTTAGTAAAATGTTAACGGATACGTTGTTAAATTTACCAACTTTTTTAAGCGCTCCGAAATCCATAAAAAATGTATTGAATTGTATCCAGTGTTCGACGTTAGAGCAACTTTACAGATTTCCTTGCGAGCATGTTTTATGTAGACCGTGTATGATTAAAAAGCAGAATTATTGTATTAGTTGTAAAAAAAGTTTCAATTTTTCCGAAATTCAAAAAATCCATCCTAATAAAAATCTCCATTCTGCAGTTTTTGGAAAAGTGTGATTAATTTGTGATATGTCGATATATTTTTTAGATTATATGTTTTTGTTATTTTTTAATTTTTTTTTAATTTCGATATTTATTTAATTTAAGTGAATAAATCGTACAAATTTCTTTATTTTTATGATGACGATGACACCAACTTCTGATTGAAACGAAAAATCGCTAAAAAATAAATAACTAAATGGTTTATGTGAACATTTTTTTAAACACAAAAACAATACAAAACCTTATAATTAATTACACATGAAATTTAATAAATCAAAAGGAAACAATAACAATGCAAAAAACAAATACAAAATCTTATAATTAATTTGAACTGAACTTGGATGCAACAAAGGGAAATAATAACTACACAAAAAACAAATATAGAATCTTACAATTAATTTTACCTGAATTTTAATTGAATTAAAGAAAATCATAATAAAAAATAAAAATATATAAGAAGGAGAGTTTGATTTGGTTGGGACTCACTTGTGACTAATCGAATAACACCTTATTTAAAATAAAAATTGGCCGAAAATTACATCAAATGTACGAAATGATTATTGAATAGTATCGTAAGACTTTGAACAAGTCGGAATTAGTGAATTATTTGAATTCACCGAAGCAATAAAATATATTTTCTAATTTAAGCGCATATTAGTATCTCCTTTACAATTTATCCAGTACAGCATTATAAAAGAAAGCGTTCATTTATTTTTTGCAAGCCTTATTTAACCAAAAAAATCATCTATTTCAACTTATAAAAAGTCTTCCTTTCTTATTAATAAGAATTTCTACAGAATTCGTAATTTTCGTGCAATTTTGAATTCACGTTCATTTTAGAATTAAAAATGAAAAAAATCACTACCTACCCTCGACCTATCGACCTATCTGATTGAAAAATAAAAATGACAACGGCCAAGGCCAACAAAGGAAATGGATAAAACCACAAAATAATGGCGGCAAAAAACGTGAAATACGTGAGAATAACAATTTACTATTTTTCAGTTCAGTGTAGTTCAGTGTTATTTTATTGTTCGTGATTGTAGTGTGAAAGTGCCGGAATTTTTTCTAAATACAATTAATTTTCGTTTCACGTTGTATAGTTTGTGTTAGTGAAATTTCTTAAATGAATATTTCATCATCGTCTACCATTTTTGTGGTGTTATTTCTATCGTGCTTGTGTCGAATTTTCCCTCATCGAACTTACGTTCAATACACGCGTTGAAATGTCAAAGTAAGTAGTTTTATAAATACTCTCGAATTAATTAGCTCAAATTTTCCTTCCTCGTCGAATTTGTGGATGAGGTAGCGCGTACTTTAACCGGGTCCAGAACAGTGGATAACCCCATTCCAAATAAGTTCTCGTTTTGACGTAAGTTTTAAGCTCATGATGAAGATTTTCTACTTCGACTTTTCTCAACATCACAACAATAACCGAATTACGTTTTTCTCTTATACTCTCGGTATATGCTGTATTGAACTCATATCTACATGAATAATTTTTCGTGTAACTGGGTGTTAATAAAATTATCGTTCTTTTGGAATTCCTGATGTTTTCAATGATGACATCAGTTGGGCAATCACCAACTTCGGCATCGCGCCGATGGACGAACACTTTGTATTTGAGTCCACCAAGTTCTAATAGTGGGATTAAATCATAGTTGACGAAATCTTCATCGTTTTCGGAGCAGCTTATATATGCGTCGAACTTTTTACTTTTACAATCCTCTTTTTCCATAACCAATGGACGAGTCCATTTCCACTGATATAATATCGCGTAAATTAATTTTCGGGACCTGTAATACAATGTAAGGAGAATTCCTATCACGACCCCAGTGAATAGAACAGAAGAAATTATTAATTTTGTCTGGCAAAATGCATCTTCGTCTAATTTAATCATCAACTCGCCATTATCGCATCGGATGTCTGATTTATACTGAAACATTCATCGATATTTAGTACTTTAGTAAAAAATCATTTACAAAAAAATGATTACAATGTTAAATACCGTTTTGTTTTTTGTATCAGCTTGAATAAATTTATATAAAGATTCTCCAGCGCAATCACACTTCCATGGGTTGTACCCAAGAAGCAATTTTGTCAGTTTTTCAAATTGTTTGATTACTTTTTCATCCAAATTGGTTAAATTGTTGTGATCCAGTCTCAATTCCTGCAATGATAAGAAAATGTATTGCGTGGAAGTTTCGAAATTGTAAAACTTACTTTCAGTGTTTCGGGTAATTCGACATCATCGATGTTTTGCAATTTATTAAACGACAACGTTATTTTGGTAATATTTGCAATCTTGTTTAATTTCGACAGGTCGCTTATAGATGTTAAATTATTATTATCGAGTAATAATTCCACTTCGTACTTTTCATTCGTTGGGATACAACTTGGTAACTTGTTCATATTAGATGCTGAGCAATTCACGATGATTGTTTTATCTGCTGGACGATAAGAGCATCCGCACCCTGCGGTACAGTTTTCCACATCTTTCTTAGGCCAGTTGTCAAATTCGCATGTGAATTCTGATAGCTTTATATCGCCAATTTTGCGTTTTTCTAGCTCTGGTGGGTTATGACAGTGGAAGTTGAACGAAGATAGATTCACGAAAAGATCTTCGAAGAAAAGATCTTCGAAAGTATCATTTTTTTTCATTGTAATGTGTTCCATTAATTCGAATGTGTCGCAATCGCATTTAATCGGGTTATTTTCGAGGTTGAAATTAATAGGAGATCGTTTGCACTCGCTTGACTTGCACAAACTGCGAAAATAGTTTGCCAAACCGGTGAAATCAATTTTATTTATTTGATTATTGCTGTAATTAATGTTTGCTGATTGGGCCTTATACTGGTAATCTTCTGGCTGAAAAAGTATAAATAATTTGTGATAATAATCGTAGTATTGCGACTAGACCTTAAAGTCCACTAGTTTTTTTCGACTGAGCAAAATTCGGAAATGCTCGGAAATCTTCGGATATCGCTTCGTTCAACTTTATTTTCGTGTTTTTCATTGTCGTGTTATCACTGTAATCATAATTTCGTATTATTAAATTCTGGAATATCAAAATTAATGTTTTAATGATTTGTATTGTAATAAAACCAAAAAGTATAAGAACATGAAAACAAAATTAAAAGACAATGACTGAAAAATACAGCACCAAGTCAGTAATCGATAATTGATAATAAATCATAACAACTTAACCGGCCTGAAGTCGCGGATTTTTGAACATACGTTTGGTCGCACCACGGTCGTTTCTTCCGTCGGAAGAAATGACCGTGGTGCGACCAAAGTCAAATTTGGCGTGTTTATTAGTCGCACCACGGTCATTTCTTCCGAATATTTCTAGTAATTTATTTTTGTCAACATATGCAACCAGCTCAACATGCACGTCATGGTTGACCTCAAAAGTATTGCATTCACTCCACAGTTAATAGATCGTTTATTAAAATTCCCGAACAAGAGATAAAATTTAAAAAAAAAAGGAAAATGGAAATTTTCGATTTTTTAGGGGAAAATGAGGGAAATTGCAGGTTTGGTAGTGGAAAAAACTGTAGTTTCAATATACTAACTCTGCATGACACTAAAAACATGTTCAAAACTTAATCCAACATCATTCGGAAGAAATGACCGTGGTGCGACTAAATGAGGCTTATACGGAAGAAATGACCGGCGTGCGACTAAACTCTCTTTGCGGAAGAAATGACCAATGGTGCGACTACAGAGGGGTTAAGAGATAAAAATTATGTATATATATTCGATTAACCGATCGCTTTAAGAAAACAATTCTCTTTTACAATATGGGCTATTCTAGTTGGCAAATCCTTCCTTTTATTTTTCTTCACAGTCGAAAACAATCGTTTTTGTTTTAATACTAAAAAAGATAATTGTAATGTGATCGATTAATCGAATATACCTACTGTATATGCAATTTTTATTTCTTAAGTTGTTATGATTTATTATCAATTACCGATTGCTGACTTGGTGCTGTTAATCAATTTTGTTTCCATGTTCTTATACTTTTGGTTTTATTACAATACAAATCATTAAAACATTAATTTTGATATTCCAGAATTTAATAATACGAAATTATGATTACAGTGATAACACGACAATGAAAAACACGAAAATAAAGTTGAACGAAGCGATATCCGAAGATTTCCGAGCATTTCCGAATTTTGCTCAGTTGAAAAAAACTAGTGTACTTAAAGGTCTAGTATATTGAGAATTGCCACATTTGTAGACTGCACCGGCAGTTGTGCATGGCGCAAAATCCTTGCCCCTGATTGGCTCATTTTCACGCCACGCGAGCGGAAATATTTTTAAGTTTTTATCACTTATCATTATTAATTTGAAAATTTTTAAAAACTGGTCACTTGTTGATATGTAAGTAAAGTAATTTCCTAATTTCTGTTTCATTTCTACTAAATTCAAATATCTTTTAATAAATTTCTATATATTTCTATACCTTAGTAATGATAACTGATAAGAACTTAAATCTTGAAAACATTCTACGCGTATGACGTAAAAATTAGCCAATCAGATGTCCGGATTTTGTGTCATGCGCATTCCCCGACGCAGTGTACAAAAGTGTTGAGAATCGGGTTTACTCGTGTTATCTACCAATCGAGCAAGTTAATTACCAAGTGATGAGAATTTACTCACGTATAATTCTGTTATATTGTTGTAACTTAAATCTAGTTCTCTTAATTCCTTCAAATTATCTCTCAATTCTTTGGGCACTTTAGTTAATCGATTGTGACTCAAATTGACTTTCTGAAGATTTTTAATTCTTATTTTTACATTTTCCAATTGATTCCAACTCAAGTCCAGTTTAAGCAAAGATGCTTGTTCTAATACTTCGCTATAAAAAGAAAAAAAATAGTACAATATTTACATAATTTTAATCAGTCATGTTACTACTTGCCTGTCAATTCTAGTCAGTTTATTGAAACTTAGTTCTAATATTTCGAGTTTGCTCAATGAAGAGAAATCATCGCCCAAGATTTCAAGTTGATTATGATTAATACTCAAATGTTCGAGATTTCTCGTAAATTCAAATATAGATCGCGGTAGCATCGCTAAAGAGTTACTACTCAAATTAAGAAACTTCAAATTTTTACAATTATCGAATACTTTTCCCGGTAAATTTACCAAATTATTCGACGATAAATCGACATCCTCCAGTAAGCTATTATTAGCGAATAACTGAGAATGTAGTGACACGTTATTATTATCGAAAGCATGTCTCATGACAACTTTCTTTAATTTATTCAACTTTGTGAATATCGTCGGTTCTAACGTGGTGAAGTTATTATTGCTGAGATCCAGTGACTCGATATCATCGAGATTTTCGAAATGACTCGAATTCAGGTAACATTCTTCGTTACATTGTGTAAAAATCACATTTTTTATGGATTTTCTTTTCAAACTGTTCAGAATTTCAGCAAATGAGGTGTTCGGGGCTGAACATCGTGTTATAAGTAATGTATAATGTGATAATATTGCGATGGTACAATCTGGGTTAGCTTGCGATGGACAAAGTACCGTAATATTTTCATTGACGGGTTCTACATCGCTTACGTTGCATTTACAGTTGTATTCAGCTGTGTTGGATTTTCTTGGAAATATGCAAAGTTCTGTAAAATGATCCGATGCTTCCGTCGATGTGATTGGTAGTACTTGTATTACAGCAGCGTATAGGAATATTAATTTTAATGGCGTGGTTTTCATCGTCGTATTATTTGGTCTTCTTTTTCCTACAAAAAAAAGTTCGTTTCAGTGATATAATTCATTTATTTTCGAGTGATAAAATAATATTATTTTTGATCAATTTCTTTCATTAAGACTCAAGTTGTACATGCGTGAAAACATGCTTCATGAACGTGTACTAATTATTTAATACCGAACTGCCGATTTTAGGTAATTTGATGTATTACATTGATTCACCTTTGATTCCAAATTGCGTAATTTTTGGGATTTTCACATAAATCTCGAAGTACTTGTATGTTTTTCTTATACAATTGTACGAAAGAAATGATAAACGTTCCGTTTAATTTTTTTCAAGATGATACGTAAATGTAAATAGCAAAATAACGCTGTTATCATCTATCACTGATCAAGATGTACCTTTTAAAATGACCTCTTCGGTATACTCATTGAAAAAATGAAAGTAATAATAATGAAGAAACGAGAACGTAGTATAATTATTCTTTAAACATGATTAAAAGATTTTTACGTTATTTTTTTAGCTTCATTTGAGTACATTTCGATATTATTTCATTTTAAGTAATTAATCTTCGTAATCTCTCGTTGAAGGAATATTTGAAAATGAGATTTCTTGAACCTTTGTTTTACGATTTTTCTGTAATTTTTGTCGATTTTTGCGAAAATTCGATTAAATACTTTTTTAACGCGTGAATGGATGATTTATAAATATTTTCGAAGAAATGTATGAATCGGATGTTGTACCTCTGTGTGATACGAAACTATTAAATATTTAAAAAACGAATAGAAAAGCGGTCAAGAGATTCACTAAAAATTTGTTGAGCAATTAAAAAAGATGTAAGCAAATTTGAAATTTTTTCATGTAATAAAATGTTACTCCAAATTTAAATCTTGAAATTTTTTTGTTTCTTCAGACATAGTTTTGAATATCAGAAAAGTCGTTTTGAAAAAATCTGCAAGACTTCACCTCAGTTTTTCTTTTTCAGAAATCACAAACCGATGCCTCTCTTCTGAAGGTCGAATTTGAACCGTTGGGTTATTCCCGAACATTGCAGGTGAATGAAATTCGTTGAACTAATTAATGCAATTTGTCATTTGATAAGAGGGAAATCCCTGTTCTAATCAATTGACTCTTTTTCTTCATCTGTATTTCAAATTTCAACATATTAACGATGATTTTAGTTTCATTATTATCAATTTTTTTATTAATTTTTCGGCGTAATATGCGAAATACTATCGAGATATCGTATCTGAAATTATCTTGTCAATTGTTCTCTGCGTATTCTTCCGACTTTGATAAAAAAAAATTACCAAACAATCTGCAACTTGTATACAAGATGTATTAATGTTAACAACTGATGTACTGAAACTCTTCCAAGTGTTTTCCTACGTCTATTATTTAACGATGAAAATTAATTACAACGAAGATACACTTCTGGCTCAATTCAGTGTCAATGTCAAGATGATTGAACTTTTTCAACTTTGTTATACGTGCGAATGTGTTCACCTTATGACAATCGCTTGTGCCCTGTAATTTCCTCAAAACTCAAGTGATACACAATTTGTGATTAAATTGCAACCAATTGCTGAAAAAAATGTAATATTGCTAATTTTTTTCCCTTATGGTTCGAATATACTGAATTCATAGTTTCATCAGAGGACTACTGAATGATCATGAAGTCGCTGTTATTTTAACATCAACGCTCTTCGTTTAGATTAACGAAAATATTCAGTGACAAACGTAGATTTGTTTTTCAACGTTTCATTAGTGAATGAAAAAATTATATATTATGACATTTTGAAATAGTCCCTTGGGAGTATGGAAGCCCATAATCTATTTTCATGAATAAGTAAATATTGATTTGAAACCTTTAACGGGTGTGATGACAAGTGGACGATATAAAGTGAAATTATCAACACCGAGTGTTTTTTTTTTCCTCACATACGACGATAAACGGTAATTAGTAGCTCCTTTATCTAAACGATATCACTTAATTTTTGTTTCGAGTATGGACGGAAATTCGAAGTATGATAGGAGCCATGTTTGTCGAGATGGTGATTTTGGCTGAATGATGTACCGTTCCAATAAATGAATTGTTTTATTGTTTGTGTCAGTTAGTGATTAAAAATTGGGGAAGTTGATAAGCTATGATGTACTAAAATTTATACTTTGATTTTTTACACGTTTTCCATATGAGCTATTCAAATACTCTGCAGGATTTTCGTATGATGTAGAAAGAAATTAATTTAAAAAAAAAAGTTGAATGTTATTAGATTTATTTCTGTGACCAAAAAATTGAAAATTTACATCTAAAGAATTGCATACTATTGTTTTTTATTTTGTGTAATCAAAAATAAATAGATCGTAAGTTCACGAGTATAAATAAAAAAAAAAAGTTACACTATTCATGAAAATCTAAAACCAGTATTTTACTCGATAAAAAAAACAATGTATCAATATTGGTCGAGAATGACTAGTGAAATCCAAACTACGTGTATCTTGTTTCACGATTCTCCGGACCAAATTACGATTCAAAGGTTCCATTCGCTTTCAACGATCACTGATACCACAACAGGAAAATCCTATCGATGGCGATTTCGTGCACTCCCAGTTGTCATAATTTGAAGATAAGTACTTCGAAGACACTTGCTTTGAAATTATTCGCTTCATCAGCGTAATTTTTCCAACA
>QBDW01001962.1:0-33245 GCA_003261595.1 Maconellicoccus hirsutus
TTTTTTTTTTTTTTTTTTGCAAAGGATCCTATTGTTCGGATTATCTTGCTCAATGGTCCGTAGGTAGATTTTTTTCGAGCCAACGACGCGTACAAAGGTAGCGCAGCAACGTCTCTTTTCAGAATTCGATAATTTATTTGTTTAAGAATGTGAATTAATTTCGGCTGTTTGGTCGAAACGCGGAGAAACCTCGATGGCGCGTTTATTATCGACGATAATATCAAATTACATTTTCCCCTTTTTACATTTCTTGAACGACGCGACGTATCCGTCGCTTTAGGCATTTACCGATGTGTCCCCGATGAGTCGTTAATGTAATTTAATTCGGGATTATCTAGGCGAAATGGCTGTGTCTAGTGGACGCGTCGCGTATCTACGGCGGTTTCTTATTTGCGGGAATTAATGCGATGGCGGGCACTGTACGTGACCAGGATATAGAAAGCCGGAACTGGGGTGGGAAATTTATGGTCCGAATGCGGTGCGAGGATTTTTATTCACGCGTCCTTACCCCTTTCCTTTGTTAAAGGTTATAGTACATTCGCATTACGCTGTATTTTAGTGGAAAAGTTTGTACAAAATGGAGATCATTTTTGTGTAAAGGGAGATAGTAGATGTTTGTAATGAAATGGAAAGAAAAAATTTCAAAAATTTGCAGTTGTTGAAAGCAGTATTGTTTAGAACGATTTTTTCAATACATATAATAACAACTTGGTATTTTAAAATAATACGAATAATTATAATTTATTTCCATAAACTTTCTTGTATATTTCTAACTATCACATTCATATTTCATACATTGGGAAGTATTCAAGTTCCAAGGGGAGTTCCAGATCTGAACCCCTCTCCCAAAATAACTTACGCCATTGCAATTTCTTATCGAAATTTTCATCTAAAATTCACAGACCGAGCACACCGGAGTCGGCTGCCTCGGGAAAAATTCGCCGAGGGTCAAAATTACCTGGGAACGTCTATAGAGATCCTCATAGTCTGACCATCGAGAAGTATCCGTCTTAATCAGTTTTAAATTATTTGAGTCAGGGATCAACGTCCAGAAATGTTCGAATTCACGGTGAAGGCGATGTAGGCGATGTCTACAGAAGGATTTCAGATCGGTTAGAGGCATAGAAACGTTTGCCATCGGCAGAAATAAGTTGGGAATTTTTGGCTGCGGAATCCGCGAGCTCGTTGCCATGAATCTGGGTATGAGATGGAATCCAGCAGAGTGTTATTGGGACCAAGGTGGATATAATAAGTATGGAAAATGATGGATGCTCAGAGTACTATTGAGTATTGGATCAATGAATTCTGTAAAACTGTTTGGAGGGACGTTTTCTCCTTTTAAATTTTATTAAAATTTTTGCGCGTTAAAATTAATTTGAGTTTACGACGTTTAAAATGTGAAAAAACTACTTCGCGGGAAAAATGTGATTTAGTTTCATGTAGACCAGTAGACCTTTTTTTTTTTGTCAGTTATTCAACACCGATAAAATATAACGATGCGAATACAAAAAGTAGTACTACAAAAAAAACTCCTCCCTTGATATACTTTGGCGAAGCTCGCGATAAAAAAGTAAATATTTTACAAGTTTTCAACCGGATGGCGTAATACTGGAGGTAGAGGTATGGTGGATAGTGATACTAGTACGCGTATTTCAAAGCTCGTAAATTTCTTCAGCGAACCCTCGTTGGTGAAACTTGAATAGGCTTTCGATGGTGAAACACACGACCAGGGCGGTGGGGAAAAAAGCGACAAAAGCGAAAGGTAAACATCGATATAGATAGAATTATAGACATAGAAGAGAAAAAGGTATCGGTATAGCTACATAGTTTGGGAAGGCGGTGGACGACGCGGAGGTACGACGATGGCGGCGAAATGAAGTCGCGTGATAGTAATTGAAAAAGCGGCGTTTGCATCGTACAGAGGTAAACTTAATTAAAAGAGGACTTTCGGCGTATCCTGTTGTTAGGACGAAACCCACCCGGTCGCGTTATTTAAACAAAGATAACGTGACGTGTGTTCAAGGTGAGGAAAGCGTTCGGCGCTCGGGTACGTCGAGAAAGGGTGTATGATGTATACGAATACCGGCAGCCGGAGCCTGTGCCCGAGCCCATCAGCGATATAAAAACAAAGAGAATGGTAACCAGAAGCCCGGACGAGGGAGGCTTTCCATCTCGTTTATTGCGCGGCGACGAGACGACGACGACGCTAAGGATACGTCGGGTGGCGGGCGGCGGGGAGAATATAAAATGAAAATACTGCGGTATGGAGCGGCGGCGGTGGAAAGGCGAAAATTGCGATGAAAATAAATTTCTGGTCGGATTTTCTTTTGGCATTGTGTACCGTCCTGAGCCCCTCTTTTTGTGTGGGAAATATTTCCGTATTTAGATATGCTTAACGGCGCTGCGCACCCTCGGCTTTTGCTAGTTTTGACGTGTTTTTTGTTATAATAAAAAGGTTTTGTGGCGTAGGCCGCCGACAAAAATACCGAGCGAGGGATTTGGACGTTGTAAAAAGATAATCGTCAGCGAGGGATATTACGCTGCTCTTTAAATTTTTCCACATAGCGATCTCGATGCGGACTCAAGATTCGCCGTAATACCGTTCCCCTCCCTCTCTCAATTAATTATAACGTTTCGTTCCTCCTTTTTTGCTATTCATATATTGTTTTTTTTTTTCGGTGCCAAGGATTAATGCCGTATCGTTGGTAGCGCTCCGGCGTTACGTAGTGTATAGTGTGTACCTTATGGCCCATTATGAATAATTTCGTTGGCTTCGAAACCGTACCGTTTTCTCATTCGCGGCATTGTAAATTGTAAATTAAATTAAAATACCGACGCGCGATATTCGTAACGTGTACAAGCCGAAACGTGGCACGCGATGATAAATGGATTTTTTTTTGCAACGTGTATTTTTCGACGAGAAGGGCGAATTTTTGAGGGAGCCGACGCGTGATTAAAAACGCTTTCGATATAAGAAAATTTTCGACGTTTTTAAATTGATATTAACGAGGTAGAAACGACGTAGCGATTCCTGCATTTTTAGCACCTGGCACCTGATACGGGCTATTTCTATGGCAACCCGTCGTTTGGCGATAATTTCACCCAAAAGCAAAAGGGGGTTTCTTCGCGTGGCGAATTTTTCGCCGTTTGTCAACCTACGCGAAGTAATCGATAAACGAAGGCTTTCGTTAATTTAACGAATTACATAATAAACTACGGCGCATTGGTCGGTCCCGAAGGTATTCTATGGTTTCTTCGGGTTCGATAATTTCCGGCGTCGCGATACGGTCGTGAAAACGAGTTACGAATTTAAATCAACCATTTTATACGGGTTTTCAATGCGTTTTTGTCACGTGCTCCCCGGAGTCGTATCCGCAGGAATGTAGCTTGGGGTTGAGTTGAGTGATGGTGAATTCGTGATAAGGAAGCGTCGAGGATGCGGAGTGATTCGTATGGTGTTTGGTGTTTTTGTTTTTCAAACATGGCAGCTGTGTGGGCCATGATGAGCGAGGAGGGGTTGTGAAATCAAATTAATGCCAAGTTGAAGGGTGCGATGAATTGATACGTGGAAGAAGTTGCGTGTCGATAGAATTGCATAATTTGTTCGCCGTAAATAATTGTTCTTCGGCGGCTCGATTTTTCGACGTTTGTTGTAGCGGAATTATTGATTCTTACGACGATGAATTTTGTGAAGTTTCGTTCATCTGTGTGAAAAATGACTCTTGTGGTTCGAACCATATTTTGTTCAACGAATGAGTAATGGAGCAATTTAAGTTGCCTTAAGAATATGGAATTTCGGGAGTTGAACGCAATATTGAAATAAATATATTTTTAGAGTTGTTCTGAAGGCAATGTTATATCGATGTGATTGTTACGTGTTTTTGAAAAATGAATTTATCTTCGGTGAAATTGCCAAGAGTGTGTAGTGCTGCTCTCTGCATTTTCATTGTTTGAATTAGAACATCTGTACGTGATATCGTGCTCCCTTCTGCCTTCGAATACATTTTGGAGTAGTACGATGATGATGGTAATGCGAGTGTAATGTACGATTGAAAAAGGCAGTTGTCTTTTGATCTTGTAGAGGGCGCCATTTGTGCCTATTTTAACAATTTACTTATTTATACGTCATTTGCATTTCATTTCCGGAATTTGGAAATACGTGTAATATTTGAACCTTACGCGTTCGAGGTTATATTTTTAATGCAATTTTTAGATAATTTTTTCATCTATATGTTCGTTTATAGAAGTCATTTAAATACGAAGTTAACAGATTTGTGTGATAATTTAATGAAACCGATTAAAAAAGTAAGATTCAACAGGAAAATAAAGTATCGTCGAATTTGCAAATAAACAAATGAGAAATAGTTGGCGTTTATAATATACTTTTAATTTACGAATCATCGTTAATGAAAATGGTATTCTTCTTAATGGTCGTTTGTAACCGAATCATCTCCGTTGTTTGGGCTAATCTGTTGATTGACGACGGTGACGTATTCGGTAGCGGTAGAATTGGGATTTCTTAGTAATCCTACCGCCAACGGTAATTTCGTTTTTTCCTGATAAAGAACGAAACCGAAAGGTCGGTCGACGTAAAATGGCGCGTAATCGACGGTGTTGGTTTCTTCGGCGGTACGTTGAGTGGAGGTTTCCGGTGGAGTGCATGTTATGCTGTAATCGTTGTTCAAACTAACGCCATTTTCGTTTACCGTAACGTAAGTTAAATTCATACGAGGTACGGTGAAATCGACGTTTTTCCGTTGTTTTTCAACATTTTCGAATAAATCGACGTAATCGGAGGCCTCCAAATTCTTGATGGTGGTTAAGGTTTCACCTCTGTGAGGTAATAATATGGTCATGACGATTCCGCCATTTTGTAGAGGTAGACGAATCGCTTCGTATTTTTTCTCGACGTTGTTGTAGTAGCCGACGGTTTCTTTGGCGTTGAACATGGAAATGGTGAGTTCTTGGTTTTGGTTTATGAATTTCAATCTATTCGAAAATTACATTCCTTAATAAGAGAAGGAAGATTTAACGCTTTGATGAAATAGTCGTATGTATACTAACGGCACCAGGGTTTTGGCTTTATCCCAGCAGTCGATGTAAGTCAAGATGCTACCTTCGAAGGTTGTCATATGTCGTTCCAACGGTATCGGTAATTTTTTCAGTTTCGGTTCACGTCCCTTGTCTATCGATGACGTCCAACTGAAAAATCACGAATTCGCGATTTACGAAACGGGCTGTTGTATTAGAATACGAACGAACGACGATATTTACTTGTTGATGAAATTAAGAAGCGTTTGAGCGTTTGACAAAGCGAACGAGATGTTGAAATCTGCCACTCGGAAGTACGTTTTTAGGCTGTCCACGTAATCTTTGGATACCTTCGGAGCGTCGTAAAACAACGCGTTGTATGACTTTACCTTGGAATCGGAAGAATCTTGTAGATCGTACAGCATTTTGGAGAAGGTGTGAGCTTTCTTGAGGTATCTGCGTGAGATCTTGTGAGTTATGTTACGAACGTGTCTAAGGTTTCCGCGGATTGCGCGAATGACTTACTCATCTGCGGTATAATATAAGTGGTAATATCCTTCGTAGTAGTCTTTGATTTGCGACATACGTAAAACGATTTCTATGTTTAGAGGAGAGAACCCGATGTTTTCGTCGGATCCTTGGGAATCCCAGAATTGGTCGTTTTGATCCGAAATACTAGACAGTAGATTGGTGGTGATCTGTGAAGAAAATGGGAGAAGTGGCTTTCGAAATGTGGCGAAGACAAATGAAAACGTATTTTAATTGAGAATTACCCGTTGTACGGTATCATCGTTTGTAGGAGTAGGAACTGCCGGGCATACGATACACTTCGTTACAATCAGCAACAAAAACAGTTTTCGTAACATCTACAAACGTCGAAAAATTTAATAATTTTATTCAGCTTGAAGTGTGACCAGTGGCCAGTGGCGTAGCCAGGATTTTCCGGAGAGGGGGAGGGGACTTTAAAGAAGTACGGGTAAAATTTTTTTGGATAATTTTTTTTTAGAGATTTTGAAATCATTCGTGGTGGAACGAAATCAATTTGTTTCGTCAAGAATGTAAATGCGCTCAGCTGTTGTTCTTCGATGGAGTTTTTTATATTATATCACACAAAAATTATGTTTTTTTTTCATCCAAAAAATCACAAAAAAATTGTCAATTAAAGCATGATTGATTTTTTCTGTACCCATGGGGGACCATGGCCCTATCCTCCCTGGCTACGCCACTGAGTGTACGGAAACATATGTAAGATACCAATTTAATGTGTAACGATATTATTCTTACCTTTGAAAACGACACACGAATTACCTTCAGCGGAAAACTCGAAAACAATTTGATACGTATTTTCTGGGCGATACGATATTTATTTATTTAAAAGCGTTGATAACCTTGATTACGAGAAAAATATAATCGTACGAAATAATTGGACTTTCTAACTGTTTTTTTTTTTTAAATCGATGTAATGATTTCATTTTTCATTATTTTCGACGCGATAAAAAAAATGTTGCAACCGTCTCTAATGCGAATGTTATTTTTATGAAGAATTCGCGAAAAGTAATGAAGTCTATAGATTTGGATTAATTGGGATTTCCACACACACGCGATTGATAATTAACGTTTATTTTAGACGTGATCATTTCTCAACTCGTGTAATGTGTATTGTGTACCCATTCTATCTAATGAAAAATTGATAATTTGTGATATTGCAGGCAAATTTTTTTAATTTTCTTCCAAGTGCGTAATTTAGGTTGACTTTTTTGGTACTGTTTTAATTTTTTCTATTCTGTTTTGTATTTTTCCTGCGCTTCTTTTTTCCGTTTGTAGAGGAAAAGACGAAAAGTTGAACGTTATTTTGGAATTTGGCGTAGTACGTGTATTTTCGATTAAACAGTCTTGATTGGAATTTTTTTCGGTAGAGCGCAATTTATCATCGAGATATTTTGGAAAGATACATATATTCTGGTGCTCTTTTTCTGGTGATCTTTATATCATTTCAGTGTTGTCACTTGAAACGCGGAATAATAACTTATTGCAGAAAAAAAATAAATACTATATAGGTTCCTTTATTTTTTTTTTACGTTTACAATTTCACTCGAGAGTTACATCGTGTAATCGATGAATTATAAGTTTTTCAATGATTTTGACATTTTTTACGCGACAAAGATTACTTGAGTTCCTTTTGGTTGAAGTAATGAACCCGGTTTAATCCCATAGTAGGATCTCTGATTATCGCGTTCAACAAAACAAGTCTAGTTTTTTCATCGTAAACTATCAAGGTGAATGGTCGATCTACGTAGAATTTCTTGTATTTACCGGTGTCGACTTCGTTTTCTTGGGGTGGCGATAAATCCGAACATTCTTCGGGCGCCACGGAATACTCTTCGTTCAAACTGGCGCCATTTTTATCAATGTTGAAGGACGTCATGTTCAAAAAAGGTACAGCGTAGTCGACGTGTTCGCTTTGTTGGCCTAGCTTGTTGAATATTTCGATGTAATCCGCTTCGCCGAGACTTTTGACCGTCTTCAAAGGTTCACCTTCGTACGGTAAGATGATGGTTGTGAAGAGTCCTTTGTTGACGAAAGGCACGCGAATGGCTTCGTATTTCTTTTGAACATTGTTGTAGTAACCGATTGTCTCTTGAGCGTTGAATGTTTCGATGATGATGTCGTCTTTTTGGATATTGAATTTATTCCTGTCGAATTTGCGTGTATGTTAGAGCACGTCGAAGCGTATACATTTGATTTTGATAATTATTAGAAGACCGGGAATCGGTGGATTATACGTACAATCTGATCGATTTTGCCGATTTCTTGGGCAATCGCCAGCAATCTTTGAATGTGACAGCGCTAACTTCGAAACTCGTTACGCCGGCGCTCAACGGAACCGGGAGTTTTGGGAATTTGGGCGTACGTCCTTTGGTTTTTTCGCCGGTCCATCTGGTAATCGCGTAATTTTCACACGAGATACGTTTGTAGACGTGACAAATTCAAGTGAAACTTACTCGTTCAATTTATCTAATACAACATCGTCGTTTCCTCCGGTGAAGTCGAGATTGATATCTTCTACTTTATAGTACTTCTTCAAATCACTCAAGTATTCTTTAGGTAGTTTCGATTCGTCGTAAATCACCGCGTTGATAATCTTCACTTTGGATTCGGAAGACTGGGAAAGCTTGTCGATCAACGAAGATAGTGCTTCGGCTTTTGCAAGCTGGCTGCGATATTTCAAAAGCAATTTGTACCAGGAAGAGGTTAAATGAATGAACGTGCAAAATAATCGTTCGCTTTACTTTTCCAAGTGATAAATCGACCGGTAAAAATACCCGGCGTGATACATTTTGGTATACAGCATGCTGTTTATTATTGTTAGAGCTACAGGAGAGAATTGAACGTTTTCATTCTCCTTGACGGCCTTCCACAGGGCGTCGTTTTGTTTGGCTAGGTTACCCAGCAAATCTGATACGATCTACAAGCAACGATATGATTTTATTCATTAGTGGCGAGTGGGAGACAAATTTGGAAAATTTTTAGACAATTTGAAACTCTTTTTACTTTGATCTCATCCGAGCTATCGGCCAGCACCACCGAGATGCAGATGTACCCCAACGCTATGTAAAATACTACTTTCCAAAACATCTGCGAATTTATCGTTAATTTTTTAGCTTTTTGTAGTGTTAAATTTAAAAAAATTTTCAATCAATTCTTACCTTTACGTTGGTATATTTTGTGCCTATGAATTAACCACTTATGACGATTTATCGCATGATTCCTCGTTTATATATAAATGCGAATAATATTTTTCATAGTGTTATCGAGTATTGTCGACCTGAAAAGACCTTTGATTTTTGTTCAGCGCGATCATTAAAAACAATCGTTATTTTCGCTTGCTGTATGTCGTTCATTAAAAGTGTTATTTAATTCAACAATTAGCTTAGGTGCACGTTTCATATTATACATTTATCGATTATTTTGTGTATGTTTTACTTTGATGGAGATTGGCGGGTGGTGGACGGCTATGATAAGGTAACTGGATTTTTCATTTTGCATCTCATTCGTGCCTTGTCCTCTAGCACGCGCGCGCGCGTGTGTGTGTGTGTGCGTACTCGTTGAAACAGGTTTACCAAAGTGTTGCAAAGTTTTTGACGAGGTGCCTTTCGAAAATATTGAAATTTGCGAATTAATTTTTTGATAGTGGCTGGTTTTGCCTCATTATTCAAATGAAATTCAAAGTAGCTGACATCTGGTGGCGTTGTGATGAAACACTTGAAAACGTGATACTTGTTACATTTTGAGCATTTTTACGGTTGTAAAGCTCATTTTTTTCTTACTGATTTTCAGATTTTTTCAATGTTTTGCAATTTTGCATTCAAATTACTTCAAGATTAAGCCAGAAACTATCAATTTTTTATAAATCTCGAATATTCAATAATGTCGTATCAATGATACTAAGGTGAATGCCGACAGATTAACATAATCATAAAATAATTAATAGCGAATATTTTAATGAAAAATTCATCGACAATAGTTTCTGACTTGAATTCGAGGTAATTTTAATGCGAAATTGCAAAACGTTGAGAAAAGCTGAAAATCAACAAGAAGAAATGAGCTTTACAACTTTAAAAACGCTCAAAATGTAATTGTTTTTATATCAAAAAGTAGGAAATCTGATTTTCTTCAAATTATAAACGAAAACGATGAAAAATTTTCTACAGCCCTCTTGTTTTCGAGTAAAAATTTAAAAACTACAATTTTCTCATGTATTATAGTTCATGGTATCCTGTTTTCAACATTTCGTCGCAGCGCGCTCTGTTTTTCTTTTCATTGCTAATTTTAAGAAAATATCAATTTTTCCGATTTTTTTGGGAACAACGTCGTTTAATCATGTTTCAGTTATGTACTTAGAGAAATACTGAAATACTCGTCTATGTAGAATTGCAACGGAAGTATGCTCGGGAATCGCAAATCGCCCCTTTTTACCCCTCGCGATCAAAATTCCTTTTGAGACATTGCGTTTTTTTTTTTATTCAAAAATTGATCTACAATACGTTGGGTGATCGTAATTCCACTTGAAAGGGAGGTGGGGGTCTAAAAATTCGTTTCGAGTAGTTTCAACTCGAATTCCGCAACATGCCGAAATTTCAACAAAATACATAGAAGCCCTGGCCTAACATTTCGTTTGCTTCATTCTAATTTGTAAATATTAACAGTGTGAAGTAAGGGCTACGATTTCTACGTTCGTTTTTGCGATTATTTCGAATTCTTTTTCGGCTGTTTTCGATCGAATAGTGACCTTTGTTTTTTGTTCAACACGATCATCGAACACTGTAGTACATTTTTTAAATTGGCCTTTAATTAATCTGGATATCGAGTCTCTTTTTGTCGCGAACAATCGCAACGAAGTCGTTTCTACTTGGTTGGACTTGACACATCGTGTATGGATTAATTAAAGCCTTGAAAATTTTGTAAAAAATTATGAAAATAATAGTGAAAGTTACGCGTCGCTGTATATTTCGAATAATATGCCGTCTTAAGCGTGTAGAAAAAAATGTATTTTAACAAATAGAAAAATTATTATCCGTAATTGAAAGCAGTACCATGGCGTGAACCCTGAATGAAACCCGATGCGAACAAATCGTGCACATAAACCGAAGCCAATACAGTTTTGGTTTTTTCGTGATAAAGAAAGACGCCAAAAGGGCTAGTCAGGTGGAATGGCTTATAGTCGACTCCATCTGCCAAAGAGTTTTCATCTGTTTGATTGGAAATAGACGACCAATCGCAAATCGGCTTGTTGGCGAGTACACTGACGCCGTTTTCGTTGACTTTAATCGTCGGCATATTCATGTATGGTATAGCGTAATCTATATTTGCCTTGTGTTTGGAAACGTGTTCGAAGATTTCGTCGTAGTTACTCGCGTCGAATTGAGAGAAAATCGAGAGTTCTTTTTTTTGATCGGGTAATACGAAGGTGAGCGAGAATTCGGCGTTTTTCAACGGGAAACGTGCGGCATGGTAGTTTAACTTGGGATTGCTGTAGTAACCCAGCGGTGCTTGGCCGGTCATCATTTTGATGGTGAGGATGACTCGTGACGGCGGTCCGGCTACGCCTGTTGTGCTGAAATCCATTCTGCGGCAAGCGGCAAAATCGTGAGCGGCGATATTGGAAGAGTTGAGGTCGTATGTGTCGATGTACTTACAGTTTGGCCGAATCAACGGATGTCTTTGGTGTATCCCAACAGCCCTTGAAGGTTAAAAGATTCGCTTCGAGTACGCTACGATTGCTTACCTCCGGTAATAAGGATGCAAGAAGCGCTGATGATTGCGCGGTTGATCGCATGTCCGACGAGGAAATTATCCAACTGTAATCGAGTAATGTGATAAGTTTTGGTGGATACGAAGGTAATTAGAACAGATGGCGATGTACTCGTACTCGATTACTTGTTCGGATATTTTTTCCTTATCAAATACGGCCAAAGCTTTAGTATGGCTATTGTAATGAGTTCTCACGTCTTGGAGGAATTCTTCCGAGGTTTTGTTTTTGTCGTACACCACCAAGGAGCTGTAATTCAGTTGTGCGTTGTTTGTTCGTGCCATTGTTTGTAGAAATTTCGGTAAGAAGAATTCCTTTTCGAGTTTTCTGTTGAATTTCAAAAGCGAGAGATAGCTAAATACGCTTACTTCCTGTTCGAAGGATGTCATCGTCACTTACCGCTCCTTTTGAGTGGAATCATTCGTCGAGTTATCGTGATATATTTTGATATTCTTAACGTAATCTCGTAAAAGCATTGTCGCCGGGTAAATTTTCGGATTCAAATGATACTCTGCCAACTTGGCGCGAGTGACGTTGGCTAGAACTTGGAGCTGAGCGTTTTTAATCTGTAAATTTAAATTATTTAGGGTTTTCTTGCAAGTTGGTCGAAATCGGTGTAAAATACGTAATTACTCTTTGTTCGAGAGACGAGTCATTTTGCTGTGTCGGAAGTGCTAAGATGTTTGTATTATACGCGTAGCCAATCACGGCTAATACTACTATTGTCTTTTGGAACATCTGTCGAGCACGTATTTACGAGTTAAAATAGTGTTTGTGGTTTACGAATCGGCGCGATTTATCCGCGTTCATAAAATATTTACGAATATTTCTTACCTTGTACGAGATGTCCACCGCGAGCAAAACTGCAGATGTGTTGTGGTACTGGAAAGCGAATCAGGAATCAGGTGTTTGGTTCGTATTCGTCTTGTAATCGAACGTGCGACTACGACGACCGTGGAATTTCTCAAGTGTTCTGACGTCACGAACGATCATTCATCAAACTAGTTTTTACGTTAATTTTTTTATCGTCGTTTAGCACGTGAAGAAGAAATTCGTGGTATTTAGTTATTTACGTCGATGCGCTGGTTTCGAATTGCGATGTCAGTCGGCGGAATCTCTCTAATTATTTGGTTGTTTGTCCGAGCAACTTTGCTGTCTGAGTATTTGTTCATTTTGTATCGTTTGTCAAGTTAACCTGTTTGGGTATTTTTCGTTAAAGCATTCTGTACATTTTATCATTTGCGAATGTGTTCGTTGTGGTTTTTGCGTCGACAAATGGTTGCATAATTTTATGTGTCAGGCAACTTGTCGATGTATTTGGTTGCTGATTTTCGCGCAAAAATGAATCAGCAAAGTGATTGTATTCCTTTTCATTTGCGTATTTTCAGTGCATACCGTTTTGTTGCAAAATCTGATGCAAAATGAAATAAAAACGTGTTTTATTCATTTTGAGAAACGACAAGTTGTCTAATGGTCATAACGTCGAACTAATTATATCGGTTTTTGATCAATACGAAGTACATATATAACTGTTAATTATTCGTTCGTTCTACTTATCAACTTGCGATAACCTTTGTTTTGACGAAAACAAATCGTCTAATATAATTAAACTCCTTTTATACCTGTTTTGACGCTACTTTCGTTTAATGTATTCACGTTTCTATTGGTGATTTCTCAAAAGAAACGTGAACGTGATTAAAGAACGCGTTTTTTTAATCGTTATTTACATTTTAATGTGAAAAAAATCTTTCTTGAAAGTTGCGGTTTCGTAATCGAAGGGTATCGAAGGGCGACGCATTGAGAATAAAATTGACTTATCTCGTATTTGAAAAAAAAATTCAAATGTCTTGGAGATGAAAAGTTTGGAGGCAGGCGCGGATCCGAGAAAGGGAAATTTCCCTCAAATTAAGGAGAAAATTTGAAAAGGTACAAAAAATATTCCTTTTTAAATTTTTAATATCTTATTTTAAATATTTTCATCTCAAATCACCGTATGTCTCACAAAAAGGCCCCAACCGAATTATTTTGTTGGCAACGCTTTCGTTTCAACTATTTTTTTTCTCAAGTAACCCCAAGTCTCACGAAGACGCCCCTGAATTGCGTTTCTCGTGTCTCAAAATTCAAGTCCAGATACGCGAACGCGTCTGTCGGAGGAAACTGAGTAGTGAGTACATAGTACATACGTTGAGATCGCGTTCATCGTCTAGAAATTAAGAAAAAGGTCGTCAGATGTTTGTAATTTGATGCTAATCAGAAAGATCGAGTGGTGGGGAGGGGTGTGTGTAATGTGTATGTCTATGTATACCTGACGAACGTATGTCGGCTGCGACGTATTGTTTATTTGAAAAAAAAATTCCAAGAAATTGCGAACGCTTTATTCAAAATTATCGCGGATTCCTTATCAACGCGTTCACCAAAACTAATTCGGTTTTATCGTGATAAATCATAAAAATAAACGGTCGATTAACGTGAAACGCCTTAAACTCGGTTTCGTCGATTTGCGAGGTTTCTTGACGCGAAGACTGATGCTCGCAATTGATGGAATAGTCGTCGTATAAACTAGCTCCATTTGTATCCATCGTGAACGAAGTTAAATTCAAAATAGGCACGAAATAGTCGATGTTTTCACGGTGTTCTGTGACTTGTCGAAATAATTCTCTGTAATCCGAACCGGTTAGATTTTTAATCGATTCTAAGGACGAATTTTCGTACGGTAGTAAAATTAGCATGGAGTAGTCGCTCCTAAAAGGTAAACGTATCGCTTCGTATTGCCTTCGCGGATTGTCGTGATAGCCGAGTGATTCTTTGGAGTGAAACGCCGCGATGGTGGTTTGGTTTACGTCGTTGTTGAATTTCAACCTGAAAAATATCTTTGTTACAATCTGACTTAGTTTAACGATAAAGTATACGTTTAACTAACGAAGTAGACGTCTTTGGTTTGTGCCAACAATCGATGTATGTGATTAGGATTAATTCGATACTCGATTCGGATGCTGTGATCACTGGTACGGATGTATTTTTAGTGAATTTATCAACGCGACCTTTACTTTTTGCTTGTATCCAGCTGAAATACGACGCGAGTTTGCAGTAACCTAATCGAATATTTTACGAGTAAAAATACGAGTATGAAGATCGCATTACCCGTTGGTCAGAGATGTCGTTAATTCGCTGTTGGATAAATTAATCGAAACGTTGTGCGCTTCGATTCGATAAATTGAGGATAGTTTTTGCAGGTATTCGCGTGCTTTGGGAGATTTCGACTCGTCGTAGTATACGTCGATGTATAGTTTCAGTCGCGAAGTGGACGAGTCACAGAGATTGTTCGCTACCTTGCGTAGGGCTTCGTTTGTGTCGGTGGGTACGAAGCGGAGTAACCTTTACACAAATGTCGCTTAAATTATTTCAAACTTTGAAACGTCGTTCACCTTTTCTCCTTTATAAATTTGTACTTGGAACTGTTATCGAAGACGGCCTTATTTGTCATTATGTTCACGAGTAAGCCTTGACTTAGGGGCGAGTATACGATGTTTCTTCCGATAAAAGTCGCCCTCGAAAGGGCGCTGTTCAGCGAAGGTATATTCGAAAGCGAATCGGCTGAGTCCTGAAATGAAATTGTTCGCGTGAAAAATGAACCTTCGAGAAGCGTTAATCACCGCCGGAATTACGATGCTGAAGAGTACCCCGTTCTCGGTAGACGTGTGATTATCGAGACCTCTTATGTTGGAGGCATATGCCAACGTGAAGAGCAATAACGTCCTCTTCATTGTCTCCAAATTGTAAGGTAAGAAGCTGGAATAAAATTGCAGGCTTCAATTGACGAGAATTCCAATAAATATCACGCGAAGAACTGAAGATTTTTTCATCCACGATGAAAGCCCAATTATTTGTTTTTTTAGTGGTTATTTTCATCGTTAGAACTGTATAAAAATATCTTACCTTCGAAAACGACGTAAATCGGTTGGAGAAATTTTCTTGACGTGATTTTTTCACGATTATGATGGCTGTATTATGCAAATGCAGATTGCACCGTTTCCTGTGCTAAAATTGAATCAACAGTCGATAATGAGGTTATTATATTTTTGAAGAAACGAAAGAGAGAAATAGCAGATAAATGATTTCGTTTTAACGTTTCGATAGATTGATGTGGTTTATGCGGGGGTAAATCTTAATGAGCGCATGAGCGATATTTTTGCGCAAAATTGATAAATAATCAAGGTGAATGGTTTAACTTTATGGATTATGCACATATTCGTATAGATGTACTCGCAAAATCGAGCTAATGAGTGATTTTGAATGTATCGACGGAAATATTATTCTAGCGGTATTTAAATAAAATTCGAATATTTAAGTTTTGCCTTTTTCGGAGTTGTGAATAAAATCTCACGGAGGAGAAGCGAGGGAAGGAGATGAGGAATATAATTTTTGCCGTGAAGTTTTAATTTCATTTGTTGTGTTCAATATTTCGTTGAAGTAGGTATTCGTCACTTTTTTCCATCAAGAGCTAATCAGTTTGTGATGAACTTTCGCTGAAGAGTGGCAAAAACAAATGAGTCAGAATCGTCCACGTGTATCGAATTTTGTGGAGTTGGTAATCTCATAATGCAAGTATCCGCATCGAATATCAACACGTTTTCCGGAAACGTGAGTAATTCGATTGAAGGGGACGAGAATTGCGAGGAATTAGGTTTTTAGCGGTTCGATCTCGTATGCAAT
Organism: Maconellicoccus hirsutus; assembly: GCA_003261595.1. Taxonomy (NCBI): domain Eukaryota; kingdom Metazoa; phylum Arthropoda; class Insecta; order Hemiptera; family Pseudococcidae; genus Maconellicoccus; species Maconellicoccus hirsutus. The sequence continues at coordinate 16,055 of QBDW01001962.1, forward strand.
GCACGTATTCTGCGTCATTTTGAAAATTCTGGAGAAAATGGAAATTGCGCTGGAGCCTAAAGAACGATTTGGCAATGTGAAATAGCGAAAGAAGATAATTTAAGCGATTTTCTACCATTTTCGCGAATGGACTCGATTTTTTTTAAATAAAGTACATGTATGTAATTACCAACTTTACCTACCTGTGGAGTAACGCCAAGCACTGCCGCCTACGCCGAAGTTACTAGGACCTGAGAAATTGGAAAAGACTTCGGATGGAGGAAGCATCGTCACTAAGGATTTCTGGGATAGTTTTGGGGAGGTTGACGGCGGAACGGAAGGGCTGGAAACGAGGACTTTCAACAAGTATATGGAGGACGGTAAATTGGGAGTTGCAAAGAGGACAGATTGGTGGAGGGTTTTTTTTGAAGGAGATAGGAACGAGTAAGTGAAAAATGGCCGAGGCGAAGTCTGGCAAGTACCTTTTTTCAATGGAAATTTTCTAATTTTCAATTTTCAAAAATTCGTCAAAAATTGAGAAGTAAATTTGAGCTGTTGAAACTGGTTTTGTTTTTTTTTTTACTGACATGCTTTCTTTCCAAAAATCCAAATCGTTCAAATCCGGGCCTGCCACTCGGAAAAGTTCTCTGGTTAGAAAAGTTGAGATCTTGGACTCGAGCACGTGAGCTTGAGATGAACAATAATGAAATATCGTGACTTGGCGATTGTTTATTGGTTAATTTTTCAAAGCAAACCACCAATATGAAAGAATTACTGTTTTTATTTAATCGCTAATCAAATTAATTCAACGTAGGATTTCTAATTAGAGCGTTTACTAAAATTGATTTGTTTTTTTCAAAATAAACCATTAAAATGAACGGCCGATCGATGTGAAATGATTTAAAGTTGACTTTATCGCTTTGAGGGATACTTGGCGTCGAAGAACTCTCGCATGGTGTCGAATACTCGTCGTACAAACTCGCTCCACGTTCATCGACGATAATTTTGGTGTTATTTATAATTGGCATAGCGAAGTCGATATTTTCACGATGTTGGGAAAGGTGCTGGAGTAACCCTCGGTAATCCGATTCGGTTAGATTTTTCAACGATTCCAAGGATGAGCCGATGTAAGGTAGTAAAGCCACAACGAAGAAGCCATCTTCGCCCAATGGTAATCTTATCGCTTCGTATTGTTTTTGCGAATTGTTGTAGTAACCGAGGGACTCTTTGCCGTTGAACGTCTTGATTATGATTTGGTTTCGTCCGTCGTTGAATTTCAATCTGCGGTGTTTTGCGATTACACAATTATCGAAAAATTCGAGTGATATGTTAATATATGTTTGTATGTAGATGTACTAACGATGATGTGGTTTTTTGTGTACTCCAACAATCGACGAACGTCATGAAATTGAGTGAAAAACTGGACTCGTTCTTGGTACGAAGGTAAATCACCGAACTCGCGTCGAAACTTGGTTCGTTTTGTAAGATAATTACGGTTTTTTTACTGTTTTTCGTCACCCATCTACATCACGCGAATTTCGTTTTAAATTTATGCAATATTTTACGCTTCGATGAAAGAAATTAACGATTTACTTTTTTATTTGATCAATGATCAAGCTCTCGTTGGAATGAATATTTGGAATGACGCGAGTTTCGATTCGATACACGGAAGCTAATTTTTCCACGAATAATTTTAGTAATCGAGTGTCTTCGTGAATCACGCCGACAAAGGTTTTGAATTTGGATTTGGATACGTCTTGCATCGCTTTCACTAGTTCAGCTAGAACATCGTAATACGAAAAAAATCTGAAACACGTCGATTTTTTGTTCTTCGTAAATTACGAGTGAAATTTACGAGATACGATATGAATATACAAAAATATTACTGTTCTTTGAAGTTGGTCTGAAGGTTTTCGTCTGTGAGATAAAGTTGTTTGTAAGCTTCGATGAACATCATGACTTCAAAATTCAAAGGCGAATAGACGATATTTTCTTCTGGAGCGGTTTTACCCCAAAGGTCGTTATTTTCTTTCGATATTAACGAAAGCAATTCTGTCGATATCTGGAAAAGTGTGCTGAAGTGAATGAAAAACATGTACAGGACGTTATTTACACCGGAAATGATTAAAGATTACTCTTTCTTCGGCGTTGGAAGTTTCTCCGGCGAAAACGTATCTCATGCATAGACAAAACAGCGTCGCTTTCAGCATCTGAAAACGTTTCATTTCCTCCAAATAATTCGAATTCAATTCAACTTGCGGAATAACGAAGAGATGGGCGATCTAATATGTACATACTTTGTCGTAATTGAGTAAATTTTGTGGTTTGTGAAATGATTTGAGTGAAAAGCTGCGACGTAGAAGTAGAAAACTTTCAATAATTGCTGCATTACCTTTGGAAACGATGTAATAACTACACTTGGTTTAGTTAGCGACTGATATCGCAATAATCGTCGATTCATAGAAACTCTCTGATAATAATATTATCGTGTAGAAAGTGTTACAAATATGTAATCGTGTTTTTTTCCGCTTTAAATTCACTTTTGATGGTTTTTATCGTAATTGGATTCTACGCGAATGTACGAAGATTATATGATGCGAATGCTAAATGTAGATGGAAGTGATTTGAGTGTAGATCGATATTTTATGTGAGAATACGTTAGTGTGACCTCCGATTGAAGGATGTCTCATATTATTGTCTTGTCGTTCCACTCCAGAAAAATTTGTGCGAGTATTAACTTCTTGGGAAAAAGTAACACTGGCGAGAGGACGGTTCTGATAGGTCAGCATACCTCGTAAAAAGCAAGCTCCGCCCCATACAGAAGAGATAGACACTTCTAGGGCAGGGCAGATGTTCAGGTGTACCAACCATTGCGCTGGGTATTTTAGGTCATGCTGAGGGGAAGATAGGTACTTCCTGAAAGTGGTTAAACAGAGATTTGGGTAGTTATTATGTGGACCCTAAAGAAAAGAGAAATCTCTCGCGAAGCACATAGACGAGAAGTGAAACAATAACGTGTATTTTAAGATGAGACGTTTTATCATAATTGGAACACGAAACACGATGAGTTATTTCGAGCTGTGGTTCGGTTGGTTCTGATGGCCTCGTTAATAGTCATCAGGTTTCACCAGGCTCAGATGTAACAACGAACTTTCCGGCATTACAGTGGCTATTGCTGATAAAAGAACAGTTTTGCTGACATCATCGTGGACAAAAATACCGAAAGGAGGTTTCGCCACGAAAATAATATGTTCGGTGGCATTTCGCATGTTAGGTTGATGCTGCGTGAACAACTCACACCGCGGAGAATCGTTGGAATTTATTTTGACGCCGTGTTCGTCCATGGAAAACGTCATCGAGCTTAAATACGGAATGATGTACCGTATCAACGCGACGTTTTGTGGTTTGGACACCTCGTCAAATAAATTTTCGTAATCTTTGGCGGTGAAATTGACGAGCATGTTTGAAAATGGCGTTTCCGACGTGACGATGACCACCTTGTATGCCCTGCCATTACCGTTTCTTAGTGGTACACTTATCGCCTCGTATTGTTCTTCGTTATTCCGTACGTAAGCGACTTGCTCTATTCCTCTGAAGGATTTGTGATGAAGATACCGTTCATCAGATAAAGGGCCTCTGTATAGAAATCGATTGTTTCTTTAGATAAAACGGATGGAAGTTCTGTTGGTTATACTCGCCTTTGTATGTCGTATTTCTTCGGCGTTTTCCAGCAACCGACGAAGCTCAGTGTGCTCAGTTCCAAGCTTTTTTCGACGTTGTTTACCATCTTCCACGAGTATTCCGAACTTGTGGAGGTTTTTTCCGATAGCCACCTAAAAGTATTTGTTGATTCGTACTCTTGACAAAGTGCGACAAAAGTGCTATGAAATTAATTAGGTACGTAGCTACGTACTACGTACTTATTGATTACGTTATTTAATTCGAGGTGCGATATTCCAAATGATACGGCCATTAGTTCGCTATTGAAGTAAGCTTTCGTCGCGTTCGGGTAAGCGGTATTATGCCAAGTTTTATCGTAAAAAAGTATCGTACTGATGTTTAACCGAGGTTCGTCGGAAGATCGCAGAATATCCAGTATTTCCCCTAAAGCTCGCTGTTTGGCCAATCCTCTGCAAAAAATTGTACCAATAAATCGACGTTGATTTGCAAAGTACCCCAACTCGCCTACTTTTTTGTATCCTCGGCGTCGTTTTTCAAATTCAGTTCGAAGTATTTTTTCATAAATTTCATGTTTTCGACTACCTGCGATGTTAACGGTAAATATTCTATCATGTGTTTAGGTTCGGTATTGCCCAGTTGCGCCTGATTGAAGTCCTTCAACGATTGAAGCATTTCTCGACGGAGTTGGTGAGTGATTGTTTGATTTATTGCATGAAAAATTCGCGTACCAACTTTTTGATCGTTTGATGCGAAATCTGCATTACCAACGGAAATGTAACCAAGTATCATGAATAACGATGATATCTTGAAGCGTGCTGGTGTCGATTTGATCATATTTTGTAAAAGTTGACGTAGCCTTTGACTTGCTGGAAAAAAGAGTACGTGGCGTTCTAACGAATTCGAAAAATGGTGAAAGATCAATTACAAAGTTCACTTCCGCGTATTTCTCGAAAGCAAATGTACAGGAAATTGATTATTTTTAAAGCTAAGGCTGCACTGAGTGACCTCCGTTCGCTTTGGAGTGCAAAAATTTCGTATTTCGTTGGCAAAAAATCGTATTTTTTCAAAATATGTTAGCGACCTTGTCCCTTCACGCTCTATATTACTCCAGTTCCAAAACTGAAAATTTTGCGCGAAAGGAAGTCGTTTGCGTGAAAAGATGTTATTAAAAAAATATTTTGACGCGTTTCTCTGATTAGTTTTTATAATACTATATTAAGTTGTTACCTTAGTACTCGAATATTTCTCAGGTCATCAGCTTCGTATGTCTCCACTAGTAATTTTTTTGCCCCAAAAATGAGAGAGTATTTACGCTTTACGTGTTCGAATTCACCATCGGTTATTTGGTATAAATTATAAAATGTACGTACATATTTATACGTTACTTACGAGGAAACCAGTTCCGGCAAACATTTCGTTGACCGAATGAAAAACCAGTATTTATTTTCAATTGTGTATTTCTAGCTGGTAGGAGTGCTAGGAATGTTGAAAATTGGCTGCATGTATTCCAAAAAAAATTGTTCAAGTGATGAATTCAAGTGCGCGCGCGATCATCTGCATTTCCCTCCATGCGATAGCGCTTCGTTCGTAACAACGCGCGAAGCGCCGCGTTAGGCAAGTTATTGCATGAATCACGTAACGTGCCTAATGCGACGCGTTGCCCGTTGTTACGAACGAAACGCTGCCACACAGTGGGAAATGCAGATGATCGCGAGCGCGCTTGAATTCATTACTTTTCTCCATGTCGCAGGTGAGTGAAAATGTTGGAAAAATATTTATATCATTTGGAGGTTAAAAGAGCACCTACCACCGAAGTTTCAAAATTATGCACGACCGAAATATTATGATAAATCCACTAACACTCCTCCCCCCTTTTTGACCTAAAGGGGTCAAAAGAGATTCTTATATCTAAACAAAAAAAATAAAGTTGAAAAACGAACAAGTTTCTACCCAAAAAAAAAGCCTACAATAGATATAAGACAAAAATCGAGATGAAAAAATAAACGATAAGTAAATTTAAATAATAAAGATTACAAAGTATCATTAACTGGTAGTTTAACTAGATTTTGCACAGCTGTTTTACGCCTAATATTATTTGGTAAACGAAAAAAACAAGTCAAGAAACGTATTTTGGTGGGGATAAAACGATGATAGGGGTTGTCAATTTTTGTGTATGAACCATACGTAAAGGTCTACCACATACCGAAATTTTAATTTCCTTCCTCTTACCGTTTTCGAGAAAAAAATTCCTATCTGTTTTCCAATTAGGAATTTTTTCCCAAAAAGAGGAGGGGAGGGGTTAGGAGTCTGAAATTTTAGTCATGAGCGTATCTCAACAGTACCTTACTAGTAACAAACTACCTCCTTAATTTCAATTTTTTTGGACATGAAGGCCGAATCGGCCTGTTTACCCGGTTATATGTACGACCTTTACCAAACTTTTGAAATGTGTGAAACCGTAAGAACGTTTCTGTAGTTTTTGAAATTGAACGATATTGATCAAGGTGTCTTCTTGTATAATTTTGAAACATATTGAAAAAAAAGAGAAGAAAAGAAAAGAAATGGACGAGACGATGCTTGCAATTTTCAAAACATTTATATTTGCAATTAATTCAAGAAGTACTTAGTGTATAATCCTTACGTACGATATTTTACGTAATCAATCGTTCTATTGATTGGGGGGAGGGGGGTTGTTGTTTAAAAACTCGTACGTGCTTTCGGGCGGAGCGTTCACTAAGGCTGATAATAATACGCTTTTGGATGGCTCGTGGTAAACAAACACAGCAAATTCGCTTTCGACGATAAATTTACTTTGTGCCTGAGTATCTGGGTTCGCGATTGGTGAATCGCAGTGCGACAAATCGTCGTGATTTATTCCGACACCACGTTCGTTGATGATAAATGTATTCGAATTGAGATATGGGACTTGGTACTCGACTATTTTGGAATTTTCGGCCTTTGAAAGTTCGTCGAATAATTGTTCGTAATCTCGAGACGAAAATTTATCGATCATGTGTGCAAAATAGAAGGAACGATGCGGTCGAAGTACAGCTATCGTGAATTCTCGATGATTTGTTGTTTTCAACGGGATGCTAATTGCGGTATAATTGCTCGCGTCGTTTTTAATATAACGTACTGATTCTGTAGCTGAGATCATTTTAAAGTTGAAGGGTTTGCGAGTACGGGATGATCTATAAAGCAAGATTTAACGTTATATTATATCGAGAATTATGCGAATTATGAGGAGGCTATTCCGTTTCGCGTACGTATGTAACGTACTATGTAGTTAGCTAGTTACCTAGTTACTTACCGTCTTTTCAATATCTTCTTCTGTGTAAGCCAGCAAGCTTCGAAGTTCAACGTACTTAATTCGTAACTATCCTGATTCGAATCGAGCGATATACTGATTGCGTTCCAGTGTCCTTTGGTGTTTTTGGTCAGCCAGCTGAAATCAGTCGGTGAAAATGACTGAACACGATGCGATTTACGAGTGTAGCACGATTTGCATTACTTGTTGATCTTTTCAATCAGTTGCTCCTGCTCGGTGAGTGAAAAGTCTGCGGAGATGGTTTCGGTTTTGAAATACTGTTCTACTTTCTGGACGTATGGAGGTGGAGGTGTTTCTTCAGTTGAATCCGAGTTGTAGAATAAGCTCGAAGTTATGTTTAACTCCGACTGCGACCGCAATGTCTCGAGGAGTTGGCGAAAATCGTCGTGCTGTTTGAACGCCCTGTGCCGTAATATTATAACGACCATGACTGTATCATCTGAGCAACGATGCGAAACGAATTTACCCTTGTTCGGTGATGTTCTTCGGTCCTCTTTCGTAGTACATTTTCATCATCATCATGTGTTTGACCATTTGTAGCGTCAGCGGAGTATACTCGACGATATTTTTCGACTTGAACGAATTCATTTGTACTCTGTTCAGTTCGCTTAGTAATTCGAGGATTTCTTTGCGGTTCTGTGGGGAAAAGGACGAGGTAGTCTACCCCGATCCAAAAAAGGTCTTCGCGTAAAGGTAAAAAGTATGCAATGTATGTTTTAGGTATACGTACTATGTTCGTATCGTTGGTCGATGATTCAGCGTGGTAAATGGAAAAGCAAATGAATAGCGCAGCAAGCGCGAATATCTTGGAATTCATTTCGGAATTATTTTTAAAACGAAAATTTACTCCGAATGAAAAATCAAGTCGTTCATTCTCGACGAAGTAGATAAAAATATTATTCGACGAAAAGACGAAAATAAGATGCTTGATAATTCCGGCCGTTATCTTTGTCGGTGAATTAACGAAGCCTTATCTTTTGAAAAATACGTTAATTAGCAGAATCGAAAAAACCCTATTACGTGCGATGACCTTCGCAGCGGTCGTTACAAAACGATTGAAATTTCTCGTTGAGTCTTCTATGGAATGGGAAAAACCCTCGTTAAATATTCGGCGTCGCGTAAAAAAATATTGAAAGATCAAGCCTTTCTCGGTATTGACGCCCGTTTTTTCGAGCTAACGCGGTTACGACGCGTGGGCAATTGAGCATCCTCGTATGTCGACGACTGTGAAAAACAACTCATTATACGATGTACTGCAATAATTTTATTAGTAGGCTACATAGTATTACAATGATGTCATCATTTCTGCGCTAGTTCGCAGTATATTTTAATATCTTCATCGTTTTTGAATTGCTCTGGTTCGGATATATCGAACATGCTGTAGTATTTGTCTCGTATCAATGCGGAAAACACGACGATTTTGGTTTGTTGGTGAAGAACAGAAAAATAAAAAGGAGTGGTAATATTGAGTTCGATCGCAACATCTTGTTCATTCGACTTGTATCGGTGAAGATTTGAATCGCATGTGGGTTTATCGTACGACGACTGGGAGTTTATATTTATACCTTTCTCGTTGAATAAGAAAGTGGAGAGTTTCAAGTATGGAATGGAATAGCGAACTTTGACGGGTTTGGCATCGAATAAACCGTCGTACAAGGATTTATAATCCTCTGTGGTGAAATTATCGAGTATCGATAGGGATGCGTACGGTTTCAAAACGATGGCTTGAAAGCTTTCATCATCGTAAAGTGGTATTCGTATGGCTTCGTAGTTCTTGGCGCTGTTACTCAAGTACGTTATCGATTCGGTTGCCTCGACTGTCATGTAACTTCCGTTGGTGACGCGCCATCTGCTATCTTTGGTAAAATTGCTGTAAGAAGTTATTACGTATATACGAGTATATTTTCAGTATCGCGTGCGTTGTGTGAGTAATCTGTCATTTGTGAAAGGTTAACTTACCATCTTATCGGATTGCATACTAGTTTCTTGGGTGTATTCCACAGTGCGTTGAAGTTCATCATACTTAGTTCGTAGCTTCGCCTGTCAGAGGTAATGGATGTATTGAACTTCGGCCAGTGTTCGAAACTTTTTTTTTGCAACCATCTACGATTATTTGACACGTTTCGTCATTACGAGTGTTATGGAATATGGAAATGCGATGAAATGTCAATATAATACAATTACTTGTCGATGGCAGTTAACGTTGTTTCGCTTTCGGATGGCTGAAACGTTATATCGGTGGTTTCACTACGAAGATATTTTTTCATCGCATTCAGATATTCTTCGTAGGTTTGGCTGTTTATAGTTTCAGAGTCGTAGATAACGTGGGAAGTGATATTTAATTCTCTGTGCGAAGACGATTGCAAGCTTTGCAATAATTTCTGCAAAGCTTCCAGTTTTGGAGTTCTCCTGCGTAATAAAATTGCAGTTAGTGTGTTTGAGATTGGCGCACGCGAGTAAACCTCGACGCGTCGAATTGATGAATAAATTATCGTTAGCGAATTACTTTGCAAAATTTCCGAGTTGGTAGTCTATTTTGGCCAGTATCATGTTCTGGATGACTAAAAGCGTCAGTGGGCTGTATTCGATTGGCACTGGATTGGTGGCGTTTCCTGCTACTTTAAGCTGATATCTATTCATATCCCTTAGCAAGCGTAATGCTTCTTCACGAAGCTGTAAAAATTTTCGAATTGTCGATATTAATTTTGAAGCGTCGCGTCGTGTATGATGCGTATTGCGTACCTCTTCGTCTTCGCCTTGGCCGTATGCGACAACGCCGAGTACCATAAGTGATACGAAAATCCTGCTATACATCTCTAAACAAACGACATACGAATAGTTGTGATGGTTTGAAATTTGAATTCGCGTCAACGAAATTTCGAATTTAGTTAGTTTTCAATCGGTCGAGCGTAATTTTGAATTAATCGCCTTATACTGTACGGGTTACTTACCTTTTTTTGTTGTTTTTTTTCTCGTATTACATAGAACACTAATCACTAATCAGCGGTGTTGAAGTAATGTAGAAATTAATGAAAAATTCGCATACATGCGTAGTCAGTCAGAACATTGGTTAAAGGTCGAATTACAGTGATAAGGTGTTTCACTGTCTCGATGAGATACCCACGTAAACGAACGCCAGCGCGCTGGTGTAGCTGTAGCTCTTGGAACTGATGGACCTTCTGTAGTCTAGGCGAATTAGCACTAAAAGCAGCTTGTTGGGGACAAAATTTCTGGAATGCGTTTTGTCGCTTTTAAATATTGGTTGGGGTCCCCTTTGTATAAAAAGCATTAGTCGACCACTCCAACCACTGTGCACTGCCCCCTGAGGGTCGAACGTGTCCACAATTTCAGTTTTTCGACAATCATTCGAAAACTACGGCATGTAGGAAAAAATAGTTCAAACAAGAAATAACCTGCGTGAAATTCCCTACAAAATGACACCAAACATGACGCCTTTTCGTTGAACTTGACTTCCTTTAAAGAGGTTCAAAAAAATGCCAATTTTTGAAGAACGCAAATTTTGTAAAATAAATGAATTCTTTTTCCATTTATGTGTGAGTTTGTGTGATGCACCTCAATTATAGTTCGTATCACATGGTCGAAAAACTAAAATTGTGGACACGTTCGACTCCCTATGGAATGGCGCAAAGGGGTTGGAGTGGTTGACTTATGCTTTTTATACAAAGAGGACCCCAACGAACACTTTGGGAGCGTGTTAAAAAAATTCCAAAGTTTCTCCTCCAGACTTATGTGATTCTAATGAAAAATAAATCCGCCGCAAATTCGCGGAATTCCGCCCTTCGTATGAATGCAGTCGTCAAAAAAAAATGAAAATAAAATTCAAATCAATTGAAACGACGTATTTGATTAATTTATTTTATGTAGGCGTTTTAATATTACGTAATCGTGGTAATACTCCCGTCTCGCTATTTAGACGATTCGAATTCAATTTCGTGTATATTTTCGGTTCTTTTCCAAGCGACGGTGGGATCTCTGACGATCAAGGTCATTAAAACAGTTTCACTACTTTGATCGTAGATGAAAAGAGCGTAAGGACGATTCACGTAAAAAGGTATGTACTCGTAACCAGAGGTACGGTCGGTGTCGCTGGCGTACGATGTCGAAGACCAATCGCAGATTATCGGATCATCTCCATTTATGCTAGTTCCGTTCGTGTTCATCACCAATGTAGTTAGGTTTAGGAAGGGAATCGCGTAATCGATGTTTTGGCGTTTTACGGATACACGTTGAAATAAACGATGGTACGTGAGATGGGTGAAATTGTTGAATATATCCAAAGACTCGTTTCTGTATGGTAACACGACGGTCATCAGGAATTCGCCGTTTTTATACGGCACGCTGATGGCTTCGTATTTGTGAACGGGATCGTTATAATAGCCTAGTGATTCTTTGGCTGTGATCATTTGAACGCCGCCGGTATGTGGAGGTTGTTTGAAAAATGTCGTGCTGAAATACGAGTCGGGAGTGAAATACCGTGGAAGTGGAGGGCAAAGGCTTTATGCATTACTTACGACGTCTTGCACGTATTCCAACAACTCGTGAAGCTGGTGAACGATAACTCGATGCTGGTCACGTACGGTGCCAAGAGATGCTTGAATTGTTGATTCTTCTGCACGCGTCCTTTGGTTTTGACGGATAACCAACTAAAAGGAATGTTTTTCGTTTGAAGGATTTTCTAATATGTAGATGTACTATGTTGAAACCCTCCAATTATCGTGCGGGCTTCGTTTCATCCATGCATGTTTCGCGAGCTTTGATAGGTTCTTACTTGTTGAGTGCGCTATTCAACGATACTTCGTCGAAGGAATTCAAATTTATCGTTTCGCTTTTGTAAAATGTCTTCATGTCGTGCAAATACGCGGCGGACACTTTGTTTTGGTCGTAAACAATGGCGTTGCTGATGTTTAATTTGGCGTCGAAGGTGCGTTGGAATTTGTCGATGAATTTAGCCAAAGCGAATTGTTTTTCGAGCTTTCTGAAAATAAGCGAAATTCAAGAACTATAGTCGAAATGTACGTCACGCGGTCGCGTCGTCGCGCATTCCACTTACTCTTGTTTGGTGAAGAAAAACTTAAGGATGCTTTCGTGATAGAGTTTGATTTGCATCATGTTTATAGTAGTGAGCAAAGCTAACGGTGTAATTTGACCGATGTCGTTTCGAGGTGTGGCATTCAAAGTGACTATCATTTGATCGGCCAATACCTGCAATAAATCTTCGTGAATCTGTAAAATACGCGGTCAATTCGATAAACATCTACATTGAAGAAATCTTCCGAAAAACGATTTTTGTACTTTTTGTTCGAAAGAGTGCTCATTTTGTCGAGGAGCTGCGTTCGCACGATGGTGGATACCTCCGATGATGATGATGGCGGTGGTGATGGTGGCTAATAATTTTTCAAGCATCTGTCAACACGCATATTCGATGATGAATTTTATGAAAGCCCGTCACCGGGTAAACAGGCCGACGTGGCCTTATTGTTCAAGAAAATTGAAATTAATGTGATAGTTAGGTAGTAGGTACTGTTGAGATACGTTCATGACTAAAATTTCAGACCCCTAGCCTCTCCTCTTTTTGAGAAAAAATTCCCACGTTTTTCAATTGAGAATTTTTTTCTCGAAAAGGGGTGGGGGTCTGAAATTTTGGTCATGAGTGTAACTCAACAGTACCTAAATATCACATTAATTAAAAATTTTTTGAACAAAAAGGCCAATTCGGCCTGCTTACCTCCGGTTACGACCTTTTCAACGAAAAAAATAAAATAAAAGGTGGAAGTCTATAGTGTACAGGGTCAAGGATATTAAAAGTCGGTTAAGCGAAGTTGAGAATTGATGATATAGTTGATTAGCATACGAAATGGTCGAAGAGAGGGTGTAGTCTAAGGGGTAAGTCTTTGCCAAACCGGATATTTAAATTGTACTTTTGAATCTCCCACGCGCCAACGACGGAGTTGATGTCTGGAACGCTGTGCGAGTTATCTTAGTTGTATTTTATCAGCAGGTAGAAATGAGTAGTGTGCGTTTAACTCGAAGAAATCACACGAGAATTTTTATTCGTTCGGGGTAAGATTAGACGTTTTTTTTTACGCTTTAGATTTTTTTTCGCTGTCGCGTTAATTGACAAAAAAAATAGAAATAATGAGAAAATTCGATGCGAAATCTGGCGGAGATTGGACAAACGGTTATGAGTGTTCGAACTTCGAACGGGTCGAATTTTTCCAAATTTACTTCTCGCGATTCTTTTTTAAATTTAATAGAAATTGAAATTTTGTCAGAAAAACTAGTTGGAAATTTACTCGTGAAATTATAATGCATGCTTACCTCTAGTCCTCGACCGATTATCGTCGATTATGAATTTAGGATAAAAAAAAAAAAACTTCCTCACTCGCAATCGAATTGATCACATCGCCGAAGACGAAACGCGTGTGGCATTCGGGAGTACTTTGAACTCGACCGAATCCGTATAACGGCGAGGTAACCTCGAGGACTGCAAAATTAAGGTGCGCCTTTTAAATAGCTATTTTATTGAACGGGTTTTTGGACGGACAAAGAGTATGACCTGTAATAAATAACGTTCTCGATAATATGGTTATTAAAAATCGGAAATGTACGTAATTCATCATGTTCTTCCGGTTATCTTCTCTCGTGCTCGATGTTAAAATATCGCAATTACCTGTATAACTCGGATTTTACTGCGAGTTGAGGCGGGAAAAAAAACTTAGCGTTTATGGAACTTTTGAACGGTGCTGTAATCTACTAGTGAACTTTTGTAGTCGAGTTGCGTATTCTTTGGCTTTTTTTTTTTGCATTATATCATAGGGGGTGTATCGTGTATTGCTTTTATAGAAATAATTACGGTAGTCGATTCGAGATGTCTCGTGTAGAGGGCACCATCGACACAGTCGGTACGATTTCATTTTCGCTATATGATCGATTTTAATCGAACGTTTAATTTTAATCAAAACTTGAGAGTTGTTTCGAAAAATCAAAAACTTCAACTTTCTAAAGGTGCCCGGATGCCGTATTCGTTTTTAATTTTTCTTCTTTATATTTGGACATGAAAATACATCGTGTGTACGTTGACGTCACGTCGGCCGTAGCTTTCATAAAATAACGCCTCGTAGACATTTTTTTTCGAGAGGTATTCTCTACAATATAGATTTTGAGAAATTAAGCAAAATTCCACGTACGTACAGTAGAACCTCGATTATCCCATTCTGATGGGGGCTAAGAGAGGTCGGATATGCAAAAAAGTCGGATAATCGATTTTCGTTGAAACTCGATAAATTACAAAAAAAAATGGATGAGAACCTTACTTTGCAGAGAAGCTTTCCTCAAGTAGTAGACATTTAGATACCAAAAAGAACGATTTTTGTTTTTATTTTTCATGAAAAAAAATTATTTTTAATTTTTTTTTTTTTTTAAGTCAGTTAAAAGTTTTTGCTTTGGCTCAGTTTTAAGGCACAAAAAAGAATAACTGAGCCTAAGCAGAAACTTTTGACTGATTTTTTTGAAAAAAAAAGAAATGTATTTCAGTCTTTTGATTATTGATCTGGTCAAAATTCGAAAATTCATCAGTAATCGGATAATGAAACATTATCCGACATTTTTTGTGCGGTTAATCGGAAGAAACCGGATGCATTTTTTAGGTCGGATAATCGAGAAGTCGGTTAATCGGGGGTCGGATAATCGAGGTTCTACTGTAATTGAATTCTGCGAATTTATTCGCTCCGCGAAGGTATTTTTCAACCTGAAGTGCTCACGTAGAAAAAAAAAAGTAGTCGACGATACGAAAAAATTTAACATTTTTTTACCGGCGGCGATGCAGCTCTCAAACGTATGCGAAATGTTTTAAAAATATGAGGTAAAAGAATCTTCGGAATTTTACGAGCCTTTTTACAGCTTTGTAATCGTGAAGTTGTAAAATGGCGGCCGAAACGCTCGTACTTTCTGTTAAGGTGATTGTATAGTTGAAAGGTTCCCGAGTCGAGTTTACTTATTTTTGTAAATTTTTTTCATCGTTGTCCAGGCCAATCGATTTCAATTTCTCGCATGAAATCGTTTATCATGGAATTGAACCTTAAACAGTCGGACTTTCGTAAAAAGTCGTTCATACTCGTAAGCTGTACAAATTTTAAATGCGCAGTGGCGTTTTAATAAAAAATTCGTGTAATTTTAGAAAACCGTGTGAGAATTGAATTTCGCTGCCCAATTATTTCAAATTTCATAATTTCAATGTGTGAAAAATGTATAGCTTGGTAAACCAAAAGTAAAGTGCAAGTAGTGCCGAGTTTTTTGTACGAATCGGCATGAAATGTGGGGTTGATTCATAATTTCAAAAACACCACGAGCGAAGTTCATGAAAGTTAATTTTAACGATAATACAAACCTTGTGTTTTTCTTCTGAAAATCTCATTGCAAAATGATAAACAAATTTCCTGAAAATTGCCATCACGTTTCGCAAGTCGTTGAAATAATCCCGCTTCGTTGAATCACAACCATAAAAGATCCAGGAACATGCTTGGATTTTTCAGGGTGTATTTAAATCAACATCTTTTTGTGTTATAGCTAAGTAATCAAAAATATTGAGAAAAAAATTAGAAAACTATTTATTAATTTGACAAATTATTGATACTTGTATATTAATAATGAAAAACATAAACAAAGATTGATGAATCATTTCTCGTTGCGTATTTACATAAGTTACCTCCTTAACTTGGAGCCGGCCTTACTATAATTATTGCATCTTAAAATTATTCTCATATTGTTCTCAGTACCTAATTAACATTAGTGCAAGATTACACCAGATCATGCAACTTGAAATGCCTCTTGTTGAATGATAAAATAGATGAATTACACGAACACAAGAAAGCGCAATAAAAAATAACTTCAACGATACTGAACAATACTATGCTATTTTATACTTCTGTATCTTCTCCTTCAGTTTTATTACGTAGAAACCGAATATCTATTTGGGCAATTGGTCATACCCTCGATGGTCTGCTTTGAGGCTGAACGCAATCAATAAAAAGGGTAATCCAGTATTTTTGGCTGGTATGTAATAATTTTTTTCCATCATTTTTTTAGCGTTTCTTCGGTATTATCTTTAGTGCTTTCTTCAAAAATAAAACATTTACCTTCGGCTTCTATATACATATATAGGCAAGCACTAACCTTCCTCAACATTAGTACCTTCAAGTCCATTGCGCGGTCTTTTGCTTACAAAGTTGAATTGAAAATCTACTAGGAAATAATATGAACCAGTGAACAATGCCAAGATGAAATACAAGCCTGAGGAATTAAGAAGAACGAACCTTCATCTTCATCACTGTGACAATGCGCATTTTCCAACAAACGTTCGTCTTCTCTTCCATGACTGACTGTGGTAACAGCTTCTGAAAAACCATCGAATGAAAATAACAAATTTGGATTCCAAATGGTACATAAATGAAAAATTGAAAAATATTCATAGATATATATATACAGTGTGTCCCAGAAATCCCGCGCGGTACCTTTTATTTTTGATTGGGGGGTGATAGCGAAAAAAATCCACCGGTTTTATACTTCTCCTGTGAGGCGCATTCTACGAGGGGGTCAAAAATTTTTGGACTACATACCGGGTGTCCCACAGACCACAAAACGTGTTTTTTCTCGAGAAATTTAAGTGGAAAGGGTATGTTATTATTTTGGAATGGAACACTGCGCCCCAATGTGGTGATGATGAAAAAAAAATTTTTGCAATCGGTTCAGTGGTTCTCAACCACAACTAGAAGAAATTTGTATCTTAGATGATATTGCAACTTTGCTTTCGAGCATTACCTGTGAAATATCAAACCGATTACAAAAATGAATGAGGCAAAAAATCAATATTTTTTGATGTTCTACAACTTTTGTTTGAAACTTTTTTCTCTAACTCTTATTTGCTGGGGTCATCGGTTTTCCATGACTACACTTTTTCATCACGATTTTGACAAGAATATCGGCTGCCAGCAGCGAAATATCGAACTGGTTGCAAAATGATTCTACAAAATTGAACCATTTTTGACGCTCTACAACTTTTGTTCGAAAAATTTTTTCATATCTCTTTTTTCCAAGGAGTTATTGATAACCGATTGAGAACCGCTAAGCCGGTTGCAAAAATTTTTTTTTCATCATCACCACACTGGGGCGTAGTGTTCGATTCCA